>JANZYN010000031.1:198508-240592 GCA_025583755.1 Cordyceps tenuipes
CCCCCCCCGCCCCCCCCCCCCCCCCCCCCCCCCCCCCCCCCCCCCCCCCCCCCCCCCCCAATGATAGTTGGATAAAATCATGACAGGTGAAAATAGAGGCAGCCTAAAATCTCTACTCTGTAGTGAGGTCAACATGTGTATATACACGCCAGTCTACAAGTCCACCAACACGGATATTTTGATAATGACATCTTGCTTAGTTCTCCTCGTCTCCATCATCAGCCTGCGCAGCCGCCGCCGTTTTCTTCAGGTAGGCGACCCCCTGCGTCGCGGCCGCCACCCGCGCCTCCTCCGCCGTGAGCCCGTCCCGCGCCGCCCCGATCTCGACGCCGTCCACCACCAGCCTGCAGCTGTACCTCTTCCCAGCGCCATCCTCCGTCGGCATCGTCTCCCCCTCGTACGCCATCCTCCGGCCCCCCACCAGCTTGCCGAGCTCCTCCTTGGGATGCTGCACGTGCACCCCGTCCGCGAGCACGCGGTCCAGGTAGCCCAGCACGCCGACACGCGCCAGGAACGCCTCGCACGCCGCTAGCCCGCCCGAGTCCACCCATATCGCGCCGACCACGGCCTCCATCATGTCCGAGTAAAACTTGCCCGCGTGCAGCCGCGCCAGCGTCGCCCATGGGTAGTCGCCGCCGGAGCGGAGCGCAGGGAGGAGCGCGGGACGCAGCTCGGCGTGCCGCGCGGCCACCTGCTGCTGCGCCGGGCCGATGCCGGGGGACGAGTGCCGCATGAAGCGCCAGAGCGCGGTGCGGCGGTTCTCGGTCAGGACGGCGCCGTCGGGCGCGACCAGGGACTCGGTCCGGGACAGCTCGTGCTCCTCGAGGCAGATGAAGGCGAGAAAGTCCTTGTTGACCAGGGCGGTCTTGGTCATGTGCATGCGGGAGTGCGGCAGCGGCGGCTGGTGGTTGATGAGCCGCTTGACGATGATGTAGTCGAGGACGGCATCTCCGAGAAACTCGAGGCGCTCGCAGCTCCGTCCGGACATGTCGCCGATGAGCGACGCGTGGGTGGTCGCCTCGAGAAGGAGGGACTTCTTGGTGAATGAGTAGCCGATCAGCTCTTCTAGGACATGAATATGGGAAGAGTCTGTGCAGTGACTCGGGGCAAACCGAAAGAATTCTTCCCTGCATTCGATCGGGTCGGTCCAGTCGCACTCCTTGATGAATATTGACAGACACTGAATGGCCTTGGGAATGCCGCCCACAGTATAGGCCACACCCACCAGGGCCTCGACTACATCGGCAAGCACCTTTGTCGAGAGACTTCTTTTCGGTGGTGGCTTCATCATTTTGCCGGACAGGACGGCCTCGAGGTAGAAGGGCCGCCACTTCTGGCCTGTAAATGGCACTGTCAACATGAATCGCGACAGGCCAGTCTCAACGGCTGCTCGGGAGAGCCTCGAATTAGCTACGAGCCGATCTTTGTATCTGGATAGATGACCTTCAGACCAATTCAAGTCTGAATAGCCACGTTAGCCTGGAAAGAAATCCTCCATCTGAATGGTGACTTACTAGTTGCTGCTGCTTGCATGCTGGCGCAATACTTGAGTATGGAATCACCCAGGAACTCGAGCCGCTCGTAGTGAGTAGGCTCAAAGGCGCTTCTTGCACTGATGGCGTCTCTGATAAGATTGTAGTCTGAAATACCCAGTGGGCTTAGGAGGGTGGTGGAAAGTTGCCGTGCAATGAGCATGGTCCCGATTGTATGGATAATGGATGGTATCAGCATTCCGAACCGAGCGTGCTTGATGTGAATGGCGTCGACGGTAGCGTACGAGACTGGAAGCACGGCAGTGTACTTCTTCTGGCTGGTCGCCTGTGTCTCAGGATCTACGTTCCATGTATGAAGAAAGTCGGTACGGCGAGTCCAGCGCAAAAGATTCAGGTACGGCTCGTGCTCGGGCGCGTCGTCGTAGTTTTTGAAGGGTCGCTGAACCATCGCCAAGGGCGGCTTGGACGGGAGGGCACCAATGTACCTCGATGGTGCTTTGCCTTGATCCCTGATGAGATAATTCTCGGTCGTGACGGCAGCTGAATCTGCCTCGAGCGGGTTGCTCCCGATATCTTGAAAGCGGAGAGGGCCATCGTGTGAAGTAAACTTGATGACATGGGGCTTTTCCGCTACTGGCCAGCGATGACAAAAGTGCAGGCCGATGAGGGTCGAGGTATCGTCAGACATTTGATCCGCGTCGACAACAGAGATGCGCTGCGGAGGCGAAAACTCAAGCCTGTACGTGGTGCTGTAGTCGAGGTGCATGTTTATCGGACGCAATGGGCCGAGCTCAACAGGCAGCGTCATGGTGTAGTCTGCGAAAAAGGCATCATCTGCACCATCAAGGCGCACCTTGTATGTCCACAAGCAATCGCCCTTGGACCAGGCAGGCGCCGTCTCTGTCCACGGGTCAATCAATGACTGGACACCGATGATCGGCGCCCGGCCTTCCACCTCCAAGTCAATGTTTGTCTCCAGCGGCAGCAGATTCTTGTTCACCATGTCGGCACGAAAGAGAGCCAGGTAGGCTTGGAAGGCGGCATCCTTCATGGCATTAGCCTCCGAGTGCCAAGCGCGCGATGACTCGAAGCGTCTGAGCTTGGGCGGCAGTGACGCTGGAAGGAAAACCTCGGCGCGCATCATGAGGCCGCTGTCGCCTTCCACAAACTTGGTGACATAGTCCGGACGGCCATCCGTGCATTCCGCGGATGAGATGACTGCGCAGAAATGCGCCAGATGCTGCCTGGCATTGTCCTGGTCGAGTCGAGCTCCGGAATACGGAACGCGGAAGCAAAGGTCGATGCTCTCATCCAAACCCTCCAAGGTCTGTAGCTGTTGTCGTTGGCGCTCAGAATCTTGACAGAGCTTTTCAATCTCCTCCTCAAATACCACCCACTGCTCTACTATCTCAGACCCCTTGTGAGTGAAGAGTAGCAGTTTCGAGTCTTGCATCCGGGCTCGCCCGCGCCGTTGGATGAAGGACTTGGGAGACTGCGGGCTGTCAAAGCAAATGACCAGGTTGCATGCTGGCACGTCGATGCCCTCTTCGAGAACCGACGTTGCGACCAAAAGATTGACTCTGCCTTGTTGAAATTCGCGCAGGGTCTTGAGATCCTTGTAATCAAAGTACTCACACAAATCGCGCTTTCTAAGTTGGTTTTGTGAGGTTCCAACCATGCAGCCCACCTGATACCGGTCCCGAATGCCCGGTATCGACTCAAGGAGGGCCGCAAGTACAGCTGCAGTGGCACGCTCCTTGACAAAGACAATACCGGTGGCCTTTCCTTCAAATCGAACCAGCTCACGTAGCAGTAGGCGAACCTTGTCTGAGACGCCATCGACAAGGGTTGGTCGTGGCGTAGGCTCGAGGGCGGCTATGTCGCGCAGGATCCGCGAGATATAAAGCTTCTCTTCCGGGATCCAGCCATTTAGAGAAGCGACCTCAGTTTCCAGTTTTTGAAGAAATGAGTGCTTCGCTCTCCAAATGTACCAGTCCGCGGCCCAAGCGCCCAGCAGCTTTCGGATAGTTCGGGATCGCTGCAGAAGACTGGATATCTGCAGTCGTGACCACGTTTTCTGATTTGCCAAGACGCTCTGAAGACGACGCTTGCTTCTATCGGTTTTCTGTGTTTGAAGTGACACCACGTAGGGATCCTCCAGAATGTTCATATTTGCGCATTCCTGCTGTAGGGAGACCATGGAGTCGGTATGGTGATCCGTTTCGGTAGATTCGCATTCAATGATCTCTAGCCGTGGCCGCTTGACGTGCTTCAATAATTCTTCGCGATGAAGCGATGGCGAAATACATTTTGCATCTAAAAGCTTCTCGAGCACCTCGAGGCCTTTAACGTGAGCTATCATACTTGGCGTAGCTGTAAGACCCAGTATGGCAGGCTGAGCAGGACTACTATTGACGTCTTTGGGAGGGCTTTGGTAGTGATAAAAGTGATTCATAATTTTACCACCGGGATTTGACCCCACGCAATTGTGTGCTGTTCGCTGTTAGCTCTGGAATGGCTTCGTTTGCCGCTGTAAGCTTACCTTCATCAAAGATTAAGAGAGACAGACGATCCATCGTGACGAATGCGTGGTCCAAGGCATCAAGGAGGACCTGATAAGTAGATACAAGCACTTGCGTTCCATTTAATAAGGATTTCCAGGTAGAGACGCTCCAGGTGTGAACATTATCGCTCCCAACTACCAGTCGTATAGAAGCTGAGGGTATCTCAAGCTTGATGGCGTCGCACTGTTGGGTACAAAGTAGAACAGTTGGGGCCAAAAACCAGATTAACTGATTTTGATTAGGAATTTCATCAGGGATAGAGAGGGTTAGAGTTACGTACCTTTTGATCGGAAGAAGCCTCGAGTTGGGCTCGTATTCGGAGGACAGCACTGCAACAGTCAGATATTGAGGATTGAGGCTGTGCAGAGAGCTTACATTTGCGTCTTTCCACTTCCAGTATCCATCTTGGGTATTAGTTAGTAAGGGAAATCCTACAGGTGAAATGATCTGCTTGCTTACCACCACAATGGCATTCTCTTTGAGACTCCTTTGGTACATCTCGAGTTGGTAGGCTCTCGAAGCGCGGGTATAGCCCGGGACACCCTCCATGATTGAATCAAGGGGATCGTGGTTCCGAGCCGGCGCTATATGCATCTTCGTGGAGGATGAGGATATTGCGGCTAGGGCTGTTGGAGCCGCAGGGACAACGTTTGGCGCTGATTTGGTCGTGAGGTGGGCGCGGGGCAAGGATTTGGTTTGCGGCCCTCAGCGTGCAAGACAGTGTGTGTGCACGCAGAGACTATAAGAGATAACCGTAGAGTATATTCGGTCGATATGAATATGTCGGGAAGAAGGCGTTGGATGGCAGAAGGGCAGAAGAGCAGAAGAGCAGACGCTGGGCTGAGGTCGTTACATGATCATGGTAGAAGCGATGCTAGGAAGTCATGTTCGTAGGATCGAGTGAGTGAGGAAGGGCACGGGTAAAGCAAAGCGGGGGCGTAGAGAAAGAAAGAGAATGAAGGGATAAATTCACGGCAGTGTTACGTGCAACAGACAGGCCCAATCATGCATGTCGCGGGTGATGCGAATGCAAAGCTGTGAATGTGCTTTGCTGAAGGAGGCAGCAAGCGAGATCAACTGCGGGCGGCTGAGCTGACTTCTTTGCCTGCTGGCCCGATGGATGAAGACGAAGGGATATTATCAGGCATGAGATATGATGATTTTTTTAGAGAAAAAAGAAGAAGAAGAAGAAATCTGCATAGAGAAAGTATCTTTTAGGTATGCAGTGTAATTTTATGCTTTATTCAAGGCAAGACGGGAGCTATAGTTAGGACAAGGGCCGTTTCAGTGGCTGAATCACCTATCTGGGCCCATTTTACAAGTACCCGGTAGTTACTACGTACATAGCATAAATTAATACAGGTACCTTCAAACTAATGTAGCCGCCTTGTGCGACCGGGGAACAGTGGATCACTGACTTGACTCTGCACAAACAGTAAGAGACTGAACGAGGGCAGAATTTGATGCCAAAAAGAGAGAAAGAGAAAGAGAAAGAGAAAGAGGGCGAGACAGTGAATTAAAAAAAAAGCAAAATTACTTACATGCAAAAAGCTAGGAGCGAGCTTATAGCGGGAGGCCGTCTTCTAACAGATGATAGTCTTGAACCAGGACTTCGTGTTTTTTGATATAAGAAAATCGTGTGATTTTTTTCATTTTCCTAGAATTTTGCCTTCTCTTCTTTCATGTCTCATACATTTCTTCTATTTTCATCTTCTTCATAGTAGCGTACATACCGAAAACACGACTTCTGAAGCGACGAAATATTCGGCAGGCGCAGCCCATCATGCCTCATAAACAATACAAGCATCGCTTCTTTCAAAGCCAGCCAACTCGGACCCCAAGTATCATCACAAACACTCCCATAACAATGAGAAGACCGGCGATGTCTTTGTATGCTACGGGCAGCAACACCTGGGCCCAGCTCGATTTTAACGTCGTCGCAAGCGGACACAGCGGCGCTGACCTGCCCTTGTTCACCGAGATCCTCACTGCCAACGAGATTGACAGTCTGATATCTGGACATTTATTCACAGTAGGTTCGTATCCCCCCCCCCAGGGCTCAAGGGACGAAGAAGAACAACAAGGAGAAGAAAGAGTCGTAGGTGGCTGATTACCTGCATTTCAGTCCACGTCAACGGAGAACCTCGCCTGGCCAGTTGCTTGCACAACCAAATCAACGTGGATGACGCCGCCACCATGCAAACCACGGCAACCGGCGCCATCGCCGCCTTAACCGCCTTTGACGACGTCGTAGTGTGCGGGGACTGGGATGCCGCCGGACAGCTGCGTGGTAAGGGTGTGAATCTCGAGAAGGACGTTAGCCAGGTTGTCGCCTACGACACGGGCTTCATCTTGCTGTACAAAGACGGGACCGTCGCCACCTCGGGAGACCCCCGTTACACCGCGCCCCTCGGCCGCATTCCAACCGAATATGAGTCCGTACCCCTTCCCTCCTTTTTTTTTTCGCTTCCTACCCTCTTACAAAAGAAGCTGTTTTGCTGACGCTTGGATGTGTCCGCCACAGCCCCGCCGAAAAATTCGTCGACTTGGACTGGCCGGTCGACATATCCAGCGACAGGGTGAGGTGCGTCACGGCGTCCGGCTGGAGGGCCGGGGCCCTCACGGAGTTGGGCGCCGTCTACATGTGGGGACAAGACCCGCCGCCGGTGGCGCATCGGGCTCTGCCGTTCCTCCCTGGCCAACAAGGTCGCCATATCAACCGCTTTCATACCGGACTTGATGCCAAGGACTTTGCATTGGGCGACACGCACGCCATCGCGCTCCTCGCCGACCAGCAAATATACGTGATAGGCAACAACGCAAACGGACAACTGGGAATTCCAGGGATCGAGTGCACCAGGGAGTGGACAAGACCTCAATGGCAGTTGCCACGACGCTCCAAGGTACTCGGAGTGGCCGCTGGGCCAAACACATCCTTCATTCTTGTATCGCACGCAAACGAAGTCACAGCGTGATGCTGCACGAGAAGCAACTGACGCCTGCATTCATAACAGTTCAGGTTTCCTTTCTATTACCTCGGCCGTCAACTTATCTAATGCACACGCATGCCTAGACCCCCGTCATTCAGCTTCTTTCCACTCATAGACTTGTCAGGTAATCTTCAATTTCTTGCGGCGTGAGCTTGCGGAATCGAGGTCCGGTGGCGCCCTCGACGCCTTCTAGGCCCAACAAATGGTCGGCCGGCGGTCCGACGATCCCTGGCAACGATTAGCACAGAACGCGGAGCCAATGTATCTTTGACAAGAGAAACCACATACCAATTTCAATAGAGTCACCGTTCATCTCGCCCTCGATGTTATCCTTGAGGGTAAGCAGAGCAATGTGAATAGCATCTTCAAGCTCCAACTCTTCCGAATATCTCTTCTCCAAGAATGTCTTGGCCTTTGTCGCACTTTTGCCAATGGCCGTAGCCTTCCATGGAAAGTAGCTGCCCGTCGGGTCGACCTGGTACAGCATCGGGCCGCCCTTGTGAATACCGCCCGTCTTCTTGTTCGCCTTCTTCTCGCCGCCCTCAGGCTGCTCGACCTCCTCGGCGTCCTCGGGCTCGATGCCATCGTCCCAGCCGGCGACCAGCATGCTCACGCCGTACGGCCGGACACCGGCTGACTGGGTGGCCTCCTGCATGACGCGGGCGACGTCCTGGACCAATATGCGGGTGGGCGGGTACTCGTTGTAGATTCTCTTGTATCCCGTGTGCGAGACTTTGCGCGCGCGGTCGACGAGAACTCTGTAGTCGGGGCCCATGCCCGAGTATACGGCGCCGATGTTGGGCGTGATGTTGCTGATCTTGGAGAGTGAGCTCTGGTCGGCGAGGGGCGACGATGACTTCTTCTCGGTCGCGAGGACGATGCCGTTGGTGGCTACGCGGTGGGGGGTTAGCAGCCGTTGGGAAGGGATCCAGCTGACGTTGCGCACCTTTGATTCCGAGGGCAGTTATGCCTTGGTTGACCGCGTTCAAGGCATACTCTGAGTGCATAGTTAGCAGCCGCTAGCAAATGCCAATACATGGCCAGCTTTCTATCCGAGGTTGCCCAATGCTTGGGTTGTGATTGAACATCCACACGTACCGATTTGCACCAGCTTGCCGCTATCCAGAGGTTAGTTGCGCCCAATGGAGACGTGCTGGAGAGGGCTTACCTGGGCGAAAATGTAGTGAGGGAGAAGGAGTATCTGTCCGCCATAGCTTTAGCGGGTGTTGAATGTTGTGAAAGTCGTCAAGTGGCCCGCAAGTCGTGATGTGTATGGACGGATTGATGCTTGTTTGGAGGGCTGGGTTTAGCAGGCTGGGGGGAGCTCCGTCTGCGTTGCAGCTCCAGGCACGATGACCTGCGCGTCAAGCTCAACGGAGCAATGCCGGAAGAATAGTTTCACCGACATCCGATACACCTGTGCTGCATGCCATCTACGGGCGGAGCTGATCTCCTATTATCAAGCTAAAGAAAATATACAAAAGAGGGAAAGTACGAAAAGGGCAAGAACGAGGTATAATTATCATAAAAAAGAAACCACCATGATTACTCGAATTACCTAGGTAGACACGACGAGTCTCAACAGTGGACGGACCTTCGTTGAAGTTCGGCTAAACCCAACGCCCCACTTCAGCGAGCTCCCACCAATTCTTTCTCCGCGGCAGTCAGTTGCAGCGGACATTCTTCTTTATTCCGCTACGGACTAGTTTGCGAAGATTTGATGAGGTGGCCTCTCCGGGCATCCGATTATTTCCTGTTTGTGATGTCCATGCTACTTCCGAGTCCGATGGTTTGTTCTTGACACCGTATTATGGGAATTATATCCCCACTGCAGACGCCGCAGCTTGGCAGGACCTTCCTTCTCTCCTGACGACATCCTAATTCTTTTCACCCGTCAATACAGAACGGGCTTATCCAGTCCAGTATGGACCAGCCGCAATCCTGGAGCTGGAGCTCAGCGATGGACGCGTCTACGGAAGACGGCGAGGCGCGACAACGGAACACCACGGCCGACCCGCCACCACCGCCGCCACGCGCTGAGAACAGCCATTACGGCCCGCGCACGTGCCGAATCTGCCTGGACACGGTAGAGCCGCAGTACGAAGACGCGTCGCAGACAGGCCGACCGACGTACGTCTCGGAAGACCCGGCCCTGGGCCGGCTCCTGTCGCCGTGCAAGTGCAAGGGCACGCAAAAGTACGTGCACGAGGGCTGCCTGCACGCGTGGCGGGCCGCCAGCCCGACACAGGAGCGCAACTTCTGGCACTGCCCGACCTGCGGATACAGGTACCAGCTCGCCCGGCTGGACTGGGCGTCGCTGCTGAGCAGCAAGATCACGCAGGCCGTCCTCACGCTGGTGCTGTTCGCGTTTGGCGTCTTCATCCTCGGCTTCGTCGCCGACCCGGTCTTCAACCTGTGGCTCGACCCGCTGGGCACGATTGGCGACGCGCTGACCGCTGACGAGGAGAACTGGGAGGTGCCCTTTGAGGAGCCGCCGACGTGGATCGAGCACTTCGTCAAGGGGTTCTTCTCGCTCGGGATCGTCGGCCTGATCAAGTCGGCGCTGCTCATGTCGCCGTGGCACTGGTGGCAGCTGCGAGGGACGGGCGTCGGCGGCGGCGGTGGTAGGAGGCGCGGTACGGGACGCGGGCGTGTTGAGAACCTGAGCCTCCTGTTTGTGCTGCTGGGCGCGTTCGCTGCCGTGAAGGGAATATGGAAGCTGGTTCGATCTGTCAGCGCGCGCGTGCTATTGCGAATGCGAGATAGAGTCATTGATGTGGACGAAGATTAAGGTGAGATTGATGAAACTGCCATCGAAACTCAGTCACACACGAGATGGCTAGATTGCTGTTTCCCAGGCGGGTGTTCTCTCATTCTACTCATAGATTGAATGACAAGGTTTACTCCTCTCTGTCTTCCTCGTCCCATCTATTTTGATCCTTGCTTCATTATTCCTTCTCTTTCTTGCTTGCTCTTTTGACGTGACCTGTCTCTGTGGCCTCGCTACATACCTGCCCACTCTTAAGTTGTCTTGAAGGTTGCTTCTCCGCATCAAGCCAACTAGTCTGTGTGCAAAGATTGATGCTCCATCGATGCTTGGACTCGAAGCCGTTTTGGCTTCTGTGTCATTTCAGCGAGATGGAGTTGACCAGCCCGTAGCTTAGGCAAAGGATGCATTTTGCATTTCTGCGCTGCAGCGATCTACCAGGTACACACCAGTACAGCTGTGTGGGTAGATTGCTTGACATAAGTTGGTATATTTCTCTTTTGTAATTTGTAAACTGTAGTCTTTCAGTTTGCCCTCAAATCTTACATGTAGGACTTAAAAACCTCCCGCATTTTCGACTTGGTAAGGCACATCTAGTTGTGACCTTGCGAAGCTTAGAAATACCTGGTAACTTAATGATATGGATAAATTCGAGGCTATGCTACCAGTTAAGAGCGTCGCGGCTCTACAGGAACTGCCATGGATAGGTGTAGTTGAAGTTAGCGAGAAGATTGTTGATTCTATTAGCTAGGTACCATGCCAGAAGTCTTGCGTGCATCTACATTAAAAAACAGGACTTTTATCTTCGTTTCCCGGAATTAACACCCCCGCACCCCCCCTTTTTTCGTATACCAATCATTTACAACAGCTTCAGGTGGCCAGTCACCTCGTCGACAAGGCTCCGCGGCGCGGGGCCGACGCCGAGGACGGTCATGCTGCCGGCCTCGATCTGGGTACGGCCGGCGTCCTTGATGACCTCCGCGGTGAGTCCCATGCCGCGAGCCTTGCGGCACAGCTGCAGCATCTCCTCCTGGCTCTTCAGCTGCACGGCGATCTTGGCCTGGCCGTGGCGCTCCCAGCGGGCGAGCATCCGGCGCTCGGGCGAGTCGGGGTCCGGGTTGGCGGCGAGGGCCTTGTAGCAGGCGAGCGTGGCATGGGAGCACTGCGCGGCAATCTTGCCTACACGAGGGGGCGTTCAGGGTCAGCGGCGATGCGATCCGGGTTGGAGGACGGAGAAGAACAAGGTTTACCTTTGGTCATGCCTAGGTCGGTGCGCACCACCAGGACGAGCTTGCACTCTTCGTTGGTGAGCTTCAGCTTGGGAGCGGCAGAGCCGGAGGAGCCGAAACGCAAGCCCTGCTTGACATCGGCGGCCTCGCCGTTGCTCCAGTTGGGCGCGTGGTCCAGCAGCGAGTCGTCCTCGTCGACATCGCTCTCGGCGCTCTCGACGGGGTCGTCTCGGTTGGCGCGGCGCTCGGCCTGCAGCGCGGGGGAGAAGAGATACCCGCGGCTGGCGTAGAGGCCGAAGATGTAGCCCGTGACGAACGTCGTCAGCGCCGTGGTGATGGCGACTGTGGTGTTGTCCATGGCCATGGTGTTTGTGAAGGATGGGGGTTTTTGGGTCGGGGGCCGCTTGGACGGCGTTTGGGTTGGGGGCTGGGAGGCAGCGGGCTGGAGGGTGACAGTTTCGGCGTCTCAAGACTGAGATTCACCAGAGGACGGCGGCATTATCGAACGAGCGTGTGGAATTACGTATCGGCGAGGACGGTAGGAGAAATTGCTTTGTCTTTCTGGTGATTTGCGCGACAGTCACGTGGATTTTTTGTAGCGCCTTACGATGGTAGGCTGAATAGTTTATCTTTGTTCATCATTTCAGTCTTTTTCGGGGCGGTTTAAATAGATATTTCAGTTTGCGATTTTCATTCATTTTTTTCATCAACATTGAATCTCAGACTTGATAGAACCTGGAAACTGGCTACTTTTACGTTTGGAGGAGCAGATACCTGAAAAATGAAAAATGAACCCCAACTGCAAGTCTTACCAGAAGTAGATTTCGGTCGGCGCATTGTGGAGCCGGCGCCGAGAATAACTGTGGCCGCTTTAGCATGCGCCAAGAGTGATCAAGGGCAGGCTTCGAACTAGGGGGTCGACGGGGAGCCTTTCTTCTTCTCTTCCAAGAATCATAACGGTGTCGAATTTGGGCTGTATCCGTCCTGTCTGTCGGACCGTCAGGCAGCTCTGGGTATTTTCCTTCGGAAATTCCTACAAACCACACGGTGTGGGCTGCATGCGACAACCGTTTTCGCCCTGGGATCTCTTTTTTGACCCTTGCAGATAGACCCATCTCACATCTCTACAAATCGCGCCATCGACGTCCAGCTGGAAAAGGCGGAAGTATTCTTTGTGTACAGGAGTCGAGGCGACGAATTTCGACCCGCGACTATCATTTGACAACGGTCTTTCGAATACTTCCAGGTCTGGTGTTTTTAGCACAGTCGCTCGTTTCTAGCCTGGCGTCCTCAAGCCATTACGCACACCATTGACGACGAGCATCGCGAAACTACGCCGACGAACGGGCCTCGACGCTCATCCTCCTGCAAATTATAATTCTCGATATCCTTTTCGAAAGTGAGCCTTTCCTCCGAGTGGGCGTTCTTTTGAATTCACAATGCACTTCGCCTACCCCCCGCGGAAAAGCTCCGACCCCCCGCCATACCGTCCACGGTCTGGTCTACTGCCCTTTCTTCGACGTGGGCGGTTAAGAACAATCGCCCTTGGGCTGCTGGCATGCATACTTGTGCTCTATTTCATCTTCAAGCCCAGCAAACAGAGCCCATATCATGAACGTCAACCCGCTGGGTCACCGTCCGTCGTTCTGGTGACTGTCCTGGACACCAAGCTCTATAGCGCTGGATATTTAAAGACAATTCGCGAGAACAGAGAAGAATATGCTTCAAGGCACGGTAAGTGTTTGAGAAATGGAGGAGAAGCAGGATAATTATCGAGGTAATAGGCAAGCAGCTGACACAGATACAGGCTACAAGACGGTTATTACCGAAGCCAACCAGTACGACACTGCTGGCGCCCCTATAACGTGGACGAAATTGATGGCCACGCACCACGCGCTGGCTAAGTTTCCGGATTGCAAATTCGTGTGGTACCTTGATCAGGATGCCTACATTATGAACCCGTTACAATCGCTGGAGGATCTCGTGCTGCAACCCAAGAAGCTGGAGTCGTTGATGATCCGGGGCCAACCTGTCGTGCCGCCGGACAGCATCATCAAGACCTTTGGCCATCTCCGGGGAGAGCACATCGACGTCATTTTGTCCCAAGACAAATCCGGTCTTGTTCACAACAACATCATTATTCGCAACGGAGCATGGGCAAAGTTCTTCCTCGAGACCTGGCTCGATCCTCTCTACAGAAGCTACAACTTCCAGAAGGCCGAAAGACATGCTCTGGTAAGGATGCGCTGTAGTAAACCGTGGCTGTATAAGCTAACACGAGTGGTATAGGAACACATTGTGCAGTGGCACCCTACTGTTTTGTCAAAGCTGGCTCTCGTTCCACAGCGCACGTTTGCTTCCTATTCAAAGCCGACGCTGGGTGAGCAGTACCAGGAGGGTGATTTCATCGCCATGTTTGCTGGCTGCTCCAATATTGGTCGCGAGAGCTGCGAGGTGGAATCGGGCCATTTCTGGGAGACGTGGAAGGCGAACTTTGGCTAAGCCAGCGAGCGAAGATGGCGGCAGCAACATCTAACGCAGACTTAGGAAGACGCGCAACAAGGAGATGTAATACATTTTGGTGGGATTTGTTGGGACATGATGACCGGCAGCGTTTTCGGGCCGACGGCGTTTTACAGACAAATGTTTGGACAATCTTGACTGCAGCTCAGCCTGTTACCAATGCTCGCGAGGGCCGATGTCGCGTTTTGAGCGATAGACGTGGATTTGGGCTTTGCTTATTGGACGACGATTATACGCATTTGGTCATTCGGGAGGGGCCATGGTTTGAAGATTTTCAGCCAAGCCCGGCAATTTTTTTTTGAATGCACATTGAGCGGGCTTGGCCATGATGGAAAAATTGGAGGCGGCATCACGTTCATTCAGTGCGCCTGACGCAGAGCAACACGGGCAAGCACATTTTTCTTCTCGCTGCTCCATTGATGTACTTTATTATTTTTATATTCTTTCTTCCTCTGGAACTACTCATAGAATTTCTTCGCAACGAAAGTTTAATTGAATCTTTGGTTAGTCGGAATACGTAGAGTTTGCCGCCGAGTGTCACCCACCTCATTAGGCCTTGGGCGGGACCCTGGGCGGATAACCTCGTGGAACACTTGTCCTTTTGCCCATTGCCATTAAACAAACCACAAGATCACGCTCGCTTCTCTCCGTTTGCACCACTGCAACTTTGAAGCGAATGACACGAAAATTCAGATAACCCAGAAGTCTGGTGTGCGAGCCACACAGAAATATCTTGACAATGTCACAGTTCGTCTCCATCATAGCCTGGGCCTTTCTGCCTGGTGTACGTGCCCTCCCCCCCGCCATCCGCCTCGTTCAAGACAGTAGCAAGCGCGTTTCTAGAAGCGACAAAGCTACCCCGCCGGTCCCCCCATGCTCTTTTGCCATTTCTTCGTGCTCTCTGCCCTCAGTTCCGCTGACCGCCTCTCCCCCTTGCAGATTGCGACCTCCTGGATCCAGACCATCTACTACGGGCTCACGATCCGGGCCGGCGACCCCAAGCCCACGCCGGGCTCCCCGCGACACACGTCGCACCGCAACCGCATCCACATCCTCGTCGTGGCCACCTACCTGCTGTACACCATCTACGAGGCGCACCACGACCTGCGCAGCGCGCCGTCCTTCTACACCGAGCTCGGCATCCCCGTGACCGCGGCCGAGCGGGAGATCAAGTCGCGCTTCCGGCGGCTCGCCGCGCTGCACCACCCGGACAAGGCGGCCCCGGCGGACGCGCAGGCGTCGGCCGCCTTCTTCATCCACCTCAAGACGGCGAGCGACACGCTGCAGGACGGGGCGAAGCGGTTCGCGTACGAGCGCTTCGGCCCGGCGATGCTGGAGTGGGCGCCGCGGTGCGTGACGGTCCGCGACTTCGTCACCCACGGCGTCGTCTACACGGTGCTGCCGTACTACGCCATGGCCGCCGCCGCCGCGTACGCGCTCGGCCTCGTCGGCTACATGGACTTTGCGCGCTTCTACCGCTGGCTGCTGCTCGCCGCCCTCTGCCTGCTCGAGGTGACGCTCGCCACGACCGGGCCCGCGCTGCCGCGGCCGCTCGCCGCGCTCAACGCCCTCCTCGCCCGCCTCGCCGGCGGCGACCGCCTCCCGCCCTACCTGCCCTTTGAGGTCGTCCACCTCGCCCGCAAGGTCACGCTGACCGTGTACATTGCGCTGTCGCAGATTGGGCCGGTGTTTGCGGCGCAGCTGGACCGTGACGGCGGCGGCGGCGACGGGCGCGGCGTCGGGGACGAGGAGAAGGCGCTGCGCGAGGGATTGGTGCGCCTCGAGGGGCTGACGCGCCAGCTGCAGACGGACTCGGCCCGGCTGGTGGACTTGGAGCTGACGCCGTTCAAGGGCGACGCGGAGATGGCGGCGAGGATGAGGGGGCAGATGTGCGACTGGCTCATCAACAACACGATTCGCACGGATCCGCTGGTCAGCGACGCGCTGGGCAACGCGTTTCGGAAGAGGCGCGTGGATGCCCCCGCAGGCGCCAAGGGAAACAGATAGAGTCGAGATTAGTTAATGCATGATAGAGAGCATGAGGGAAACAATAGATTTGCGGCATTACACTGGAGTCTATCCAAGGGACTTCCGCGCTCGGATACATAGGCCCCCCGGAATCAACTATGGACCAAAACCATCTGTCTGTGAATGTTGCTTTTGCATTTATTGTACATGTTGTCATGAGCCAGCGCTCAAATATCTACATGGTGGATTATATACTGTCCATCACTTGGACTGAAGTTGGCCGTAAACAGAAGGCTTTATAGACGCTGTGCGCCTCGCGTCTCAATTGGAATCAAACACATGGCCACAAACGCCGAGAGGATGAGCATCGCCGATAGGTAGATCGGGCCGCTCGCGCTGTCACCGGGCATGTTGGCCGCCAGCAGCGGCGCCAGCAGCCCCGTCACGCGGTTCAGGAAGCTGGCCATGCCGCTGCCGGCGCCGCGCACCGGGGCGGGGAAGATCTCCGGGGTGAAGGCGTAGAGGACGCCGTACATGATGTTCTGGCTAAAGGCCTCGACGCAGGAGAAGAAGAGCTGGGCGGTGGGCGTGGTGCCGAGCAGGACGAAGAGGAAGAGGAAGATGGCGGAGAGCAGCGTGGAGCCGGCGAGCGTGCCGCGGCGGCCGAGGAACGGCGACGGGTGGTCGACCAGGTACGCGGCGAGCAGGCTGCCGGGCACGCCCAGGACGGAGGTGATGGCGTAGTTGCGGTACGTCTCGGCGGTGATGGGGGACGTCTCGGATGGCGGGCCGCCGTCTTGGGCGGCGCCGTTGGTGCGGGCAAAGTACTGCGGCAGGAAGGCGTTGAAGAGTGGGTAGCCCATGCCGATGCTGGCCCAACAGAACCAGACGAGCGCGGTGGCGAGACCGAGGGTCTTGTTCTGGAACAGCGGCCGGAGTCGGTCTCCAGAGAAGCTCTTCAACTTGGTCATGAGAAAGCTCTTGGAGGGTGCGGTGTTGAACTCTTGCTGGGTAGACGAGCCTTCACCGCGCTGGTAATCCTCGGCAGCAACCTCGTCAAGGATCTCAGACGTAAGCCAGGTTTTGCAACCGTTTCTGTAGGCTAGGCCGTGGATGACGGCTACGGCCTCATGCTGACGACCCTTGGACAGAAGAAACTTTGGAGACTCCAAAAGGTGAAAGACGAAGAAGCGGAAGATAAACATGGCAAACGTGGCAATGCCGATGGTGACAATGAAATAGCGCCAGCCTTGCTCAACCGGCCAATTGGCGATAAAGTACCACGCCGCCAGCGACGAGACGAGTTGACCGACGGGCCACCAGACGGAAAGCAGCGTGAGAAGCGAACTTGACGCATCCGGTAGAAACTCGAGGAATAGCGCGCCGTCAACGGGCAAGTTTCCTCCGACGCCGAAGCCAAAGGCGGCGAAGAAGAAGCAGACGCCGGCCCAGGTCTGGGCGTAAGCGGCCATTACGCCAAAGACGCTGGTGATGAGAAGGGTCATGTTGAAGGCGATGCGGCGACCCAGAAAGTCGGAGCCGATGCCCCAGAGGAAGCTCCCCGCGGAGAGGCCGACGTAGCAGGCGCTGGTTGTATAGCGCACCGTCTTCTCGTCGACGCCGAACTCGGCCGACAGTGAGGGCAGCGTGAGCGAGACGCCCTGGAGCCAGAGGTTGTCGGCGAACCAGCCGAAGCCGCAGAGGACGAAGAGCTGCCAGTTGTAGGCGCCCATGCCGATGTCCTGGACGGCCTTGTTGATGAGCTTGGATTTGATCTCGTACTCGCTCCACTGGGAGGCCCCGCGGCGGCCGCCACACATGGCCTTGCGCAGGCCATCGATGCTGTACTCGGCGGCATCCATCTCGAGCATGCCCGCGCGCTCCTCATCGTCACCGCGGTCCTTGCGCGCACCGGTCCCGTCATCGTCGTCGTCGTCGTCCAGGTCAAAGTCGCGAGCCTCAAACTCGACGCGGCCGGTGCGGGCCGAGTGACTGTGCAGATGAGCCTCTTCTAGAGGGACAAGGACGCCGGCGTAGTGATCGACGGATTCAACACGGCCACTGCCAAGGCCGAGTCCCCAGGTAATTCTCATAGTGATGGAACGTAGTGAAGTCCAAGCCTGAAGCCCCAGCCAAGGTAGATCGGTGTCAGCCGGGAATACCAGTGGGTGGTGAAAGACTCCCACGTCGCGTTCGCCGTATAGATATCAAGGCGTTGCCTAAGCCAGGATTGAAGAGGCCCGTTGAATATAAGGAGACTAGCTCTGGAAGCAAAGGCGAGATTATTACGGATGTATAAACCTGAGCGGGTGCCTGTGGAGTTGACACGAGGGAGCGGACGAAGCCGAGGGCGCTGCGAGATCACAGGTAACACAAGGGAATGTAGAAATGGTAGGAAGAAGATTATGCAAAGATAATTTTGTAGTAAGAAGGAGTAGAAGAGAAGGAGCAGAAAAGAAGAAAAGAAAGAAGGAGCCAAAGGGAGATAGATGGCTGCGATGATGGACGGACGGATGGCATGGATAGAGGACAGAAGTTGGTTATTGTCGATTTGCCCAGTCAGCTTGTACAGAGATTACAGAACTAATTAGCTAAAACAGGGGCTGAGCCACCGCTAAAACAGTGTCCGCGGCTGCCACCCACAGTATAAACCCACAGTACCTGTAAAGCCACAGCATAGGTACCTGGTACTTGCTGTCGAGACAACTCGCAGCGTTCTGCTGCATCGCTTGACAATAAGTACCAAGGTTCAGGCCAACACCGTGCGGAGGACGCACATGCACTGGATATGTTTGTTTTACTTTTCCTTTTCTTGTGTTTTTCTTTTCTACATACTTTTATCTTAGTACTATAGGAATCGTCTTTAATGGAGAATTTCACGTTATACAGCTGGAGGCTGATATAAAAATGTAGTGATGCAGTGGTGATGATGGCAGCCTATTGTCGACAACACTCAATTGACCCTTCAGGGTGTGGATAGTGTATTTACGTATTTACTGAAGAAGCTCTTATACGCAGGCACACCTCGCGTATAAGAATGCAAATGGAGTGATTGAACCTCGTATCACGCTAATATACAGAAGCAGCGCCACCGTCGGCTCGCAGCCAACCACCTTTACTCGCCATCTGCAGTTCAAGACATGCATCTGCTCTAAGGTCTAGCGCCTTGGCGAACATATGGAAATATCGGGTTCTAGACTGCCTTCGTGCCGCGTTACCTACCGTTGTCCGACCAAAAGGGCAGAGGCTGAAATCCAAGACGACGGTGATGCAACATCAAGTCTATCTGTCCGTCCTACCTAAATGAAAAAAAAAAGGAAAAAAAAAGGAAAAGAACGCGTCCATTCCCCATCACTCCTCGTGCTCCAACCCGGCCTCCTTGGCCTTGTCGTCCGCCAGCTCGCACAGCGCCTTCCACTCGCCGGCGCTCACCCTGCTCACGCTCAGCCGTCCGAGCTTGAGCATTTGCATCGTCTCCAGCGGCCCGCCCGCCGCGCCCAGCGCGCGCAGCTCCTTGAGGTAGATGGGAACCGCAAACTTTTTGCGGAACTCGACGTGCACCAGATCCCACTTGGGCTTGTCCCTGGTCGACGAGGGGTCGTAGTATGGCGTCCCGGGGCGCCTGGCGCTCTCTGGTTTTCTTGTGTGAGACTAGACTTTTTACAGATGGCAGGGACGGTTTCGGGGATAATGAAAGGGTTGATGGAGGAGGGGGAGGGGGAAAGGGGAGGAGGAATGATGCTTACTGTCCTCGGAAAACTCCTTGACAATCTCCATGATGCCGACGATGCCAGGCTCTTTGCAGTTGGAGTGGTAGAAGAAGGCCTTGTCGCCGACGTTCATGTTTCTCATATTGTTGCGTGCTATAGTAACGCGTTGTTAGAGCTTTGGATAGGACAAATGGGGAAAGCAGCTCTTCATACCAGGATACGCGCGAATGCCTAGCTCTCCGGTAAACCATGTTAGCGACAATTCTCTGCTTCACCTTCACAAACAAGCAAAACCGCACGTACCGTCCCAGCCCTCGGGCTTCGTCTTGGCCCGCAGGTCGTCGATCGAGAAGCGCACGTCGTGGCCATTCTCCATGCGCGTCTCCGGCTCCGCCTTCATCAGCCAGTACCACTCGCCCTCGTGCCTCGGCGCGTCTCGGTTCACGGCCGGTATCGAGTCCACATCCAGGTCCTCCGACCCCTCCCTACCACCGCCGTCTCCCCTAGCCTCTTCCTCGACGGCAGCCTTGGCCCCCTTCCCATTCTTGGCTCCAGACGTTGGAGCAGAAGACGTCATCTTCCTGGCTGGCTTTGCCTCATCCTCCCCCGCCGTCGCGGCGGGCGCCTTTCCGTTGACCTTTTTTCGCGTCTTGTCCGCAGCCGCCTGTCGAGGGGAGGACTTGCTCGTGGCCGCCTTTGCGGACTGCCTGGCCTTGGACTGGACAGCAGCAGGCTTCTCCACCTGTGCGGTCGTGGATTTCAAGCCGGCTATCGCGGCGGCCTGTCGGGACGATCGCCGCTTGGCGAGGGGCTCAACAGCGTGGTCGACGCCGTTCGCGACCGCGTTGCCACGCTTACGCCCAGGCATTTCTCTAGCTGGGTTGGTCTAGCGAACCAATCAATGCGCTGTCAGGAGAAAAAGTCGACGCGAAAAAAAATAGGCCGAGCCAGGTAATGTTGCTAACGCAGAAAGCGTGCGAGTGCAACAGCAGATAAATTGATGCGTGTGGCGTGGCGCAATGCGGGCCAAAGAAGATTTGTGGAGTAGAGACTGCGGAATGACGTTGAGGCAGGATCTGGTTTCCTTAGTGAATTGATATTAACAACCTATAGGTATGTAGTTAGCGACGGGAGTTAACCTCTCCCCGCCAAATAAGCCGTTGAGGGACCCATACCGCCAACGACGGGCGATGGGTTCCGAGGCCAAGAAGAAGAGTATAAATTCAGTGTAAAAATCACTAAATCGAGTAGTAGGCACTGCAACACCAATATTAACACTGCAGAATAGCATGGAAACACCCTAAACCAAAATTTGATTGTGATACCGTGCTGGCTGCTAGGATGGACTGCTACTCTGGTGTAGATCCCAACAACCACTCTGCATCGTATCCAGACACGCTAACCGCGCAGCCGACGTGTCTTCGTCCTTACAAACCCTTGCTTCTCAAGTGTCCTGTGAATGCAGTGTGTGTAGGAATCTACTGGGGCCAAGGAAGCCTTCTAAAGCGCCTTGCCTGTGGCGGCAGAGCGAGATTCCCCAGGCTCCCCTTCCTCCCTCCCACTGCAAAGCCACCCCATCAAGCCTGGCAAAGTTTACATCCGCGCACTGCTGCGAATATGCGAGTGTCCATCTTGAAAAGACATCAAAATTAGGGCGGAATCTCGGGGATTTTAGATATATCTTTGAAAACGTCATGGCACCTCGGGTGCCGCTTGTGCGGCCTATCGGGCAAGCCACTTGCGAGAGCTTGCCACCATGATCAAGCCCAATATTCCAGCACCTCCACAATGATCTCGATGCATTGATATAATACGCGACGCGGACACATCGTAAAAAATGAGGAATATAATTCTTGTTGAGTAAAATCGAAGAGGAGTAGCGTGCGCTGCCATTGCAGCCGTTGTCCTCCGATTGGCCAGCGGCGTAGGCTGACCAAGTCCCTTCACCCACCATAAATACCCTCCCACCCCTCCGTTTCGTCCCTCTTCCTCTTCTCTTTTACCGTTCCTTTTCCATGTTCTTTTTCGAAAGAAACTGGCCCCCTTTCACATCATCTCTTCCTCCTTCTCAACCTGAATCCGCCCCACACGAGTGAGTGTGTATACCTTCATGCTGTGTCGTCACATCCACCACCATACCTTGTCCACCTTGTCACTTCCCTCGTTGCTGTCACCATAATACCTTCATAAGAAACCACATCGTCCCTAGCAAGACACACTCTCACATCCGATCCCCTTCACCAAGATGGCAAAGCAATCGAACTCACTTGTCATGGCTGACGCCACGACTTCCCCTATCACACCACCAGACCCGACTGTCACCAACAAAGACTCGCGGTCCCATTCCATGCTTCCATCTCCAACGGGTAACACCCAACCCATTCAATCAAAAAGGCAGTGCCACGGCCCCGCCGGCGGCTGTCATCAACCCATTGATTGGTACCCTGGACGGCCATGGATGTGTGATCTCACGGACATACCGATCAAGAGCACGTCGTCCGCGTCTGATTGGAGCACCTTTCCACAGGCACAGTCGGTCCAAGACGCATCAGAAGTTGGTTCACAAGGCATGACTCTCAGGTTGGCAGTCGGCCCTGACGCCCATCACCCACCGGAGTCGTCGCATCGCCGTCCAACTGAAGACGAAATGCTGGTGGGATGCGGGGCCTGGCAGCAGGAACAACTGGATACAGAGATGATCCTTCCATGCCAATTGAGGAAGCAATGGCACATGAACCACCCAACCCCAACCGAGCAAAGAAATAAATTGCAACGAGCGTCACTGAGATGGAAAATCACAAATCAAAAAAGGCTACTTACTATGCAAGCCTTGCAGGTTCATTTTCCAATCCATAAATAAGAGCCAATGCTCTAGCCGAGAGATGAGAGATACCCAACACTCTGAGAAGAAGTAAAGTAGGAGATTGTGCTTGACTGGACGTCACCCGAACATCTTGCTGACGGCTGCGTACAGCTTCCGGACGTTGTTCCACATCAGAGCGACTATTCCGACAACTGCAAAGATTTGAAAAATCTCAAAAGGCGATCTTGTCTTGACTTCGGTCTCGACATACGACGTCTTTGAATCAGACATGGGGGGGAAGCGTCCCTCCTTCATGTACACCTCCATCAGCTCGTCCTTCTTGTACCATTCCTTGCGCAGCCATTCTTCGAATTCTTGTTGATCGTCAAGGGGGATATCGGCTAGGCGGAATCGCCTCCAATGAAAATTGACAGACTTGGGCGGCCGGCCGGCAAAATAAGTGCCGCTCAGTGTAAATAGCTCCTCCCCATATTCACCGCGCCTGCGTTACGGAGCCAAATTAGCGTCGCTTGGTTTTTCAGAAGGTATTTTTCGAGGGGATACTAAGATTGGGACTTGAAGAACGTACTTTATGCCTTCATAAGCGACGGTGCAATCATACACGTATTCTACCGATCCTTTGAGCTCATTCAGACAAAAGAAGGTGCCTGTGCTTCGGGGCAGCATGACATGCTCCGGATCCTTGAGGTCATTTTTGGCGGCCCAGCTTGACGATTTTCGCCTGCCGTTGTTGGACAGGTTGGTTCCCTCGGGAAACAGAAGTAGCCACATGGGGTCGTAGTATCTGCTTCCGTTGGGGGCCGTCTTGAGCTGTCGCAGCTTTTGCAGGCGATGGGCGAGACGTGGGCGATCCGTGGCCATCTTGCGCGACATGAAGATGAAGCCATAGAACATCATGCCGGTGCCGATGATCGGGATCCAGCGAAGAGAGTCCTTGAGTATGATGTAGATGTGGCCATGCATGCTGATGCGATTGGCGTACGCGACCCACCAGAGGTACAGCCAATCTGTATAGATCTGAGATGGTTTAGTGGCATGCAGGGAGCGTTGCGTTGGGCTGGAGAGGTATCGTACCTGGTGGTTTGCAATCATGACCATGCGCTCGGGAAAGTCAAACTGGACAGTGCCATCGGGCATCTTCCGGATCTGGCCAGCTACGGAGTCGTCGCCGCTGACGCGAATGGTGGTTCGCCCCCAGATTCTGGTCATAACAGTGATGACGAGGGCAAAGGACCGCTTGGTCATGGCCATGTACGCGTAAAACATGTCCTTGTTGACGAAGTAGAGGGGCGCGCCAACCAGCTGTGTGATGCCAATACTGCGATAAGTGTGTTAGTCAAATGAAGTAGGTGCGCTCATCACGTCGGAGCTACCGGGACCGGGTCTGGAGGAGAGGAGGAGGGCCAATCCAACGTACGCAATGCAGCATGTCCAAAAGTACACGGCAAAGGTGAGGCCGCGCAGAAACTTGACGACCGCACCATGCCCGGCCTTACCGGAGGGATGATGGGTGGCGGTCGAGGACGTGGTTGGCGCGGGTTTCTCAGTCGAGCCGTTGAGGCCATCTTTCAGCCGCAGGGCCGCATCCGGGCTGGGAATCTCTTCCTGGCTCATGATGGCGGCAGGAAGCGGTAGAGATCAGGATCAGGATCACGGTTTCAGAGACGAGGCAGAAGAGGCGCTCGGATGCTAGCAGGTGCGGGGGAGAAGAGAAGGAGAAAAATTGAGCGCCGATGGGGGCCAGGACGCTGTCGAGAAATAAGAAACGCAGCCCGTCGCACCCGGGGACAAACAAGTTTGCGGAGATGCAGCTGCAGGGCGAGCGAAAAGGCGTTGGTCAGGCAGACATTCTTCGTGAGCTTGGGCAATCAGGTGATAACTGGTTGAAGCCCGGGTGGCTCGGCAGCTTGAGCGGGTGCGGTGGGTGGCTGGAAGCTGGAAGAGGAAGCGATGCGCCGAAGAATTAGGTGCCAGCAGGTCGGAACCAGCAGCCTCTGCGTACCTGATCCCTGGCAACTATTCTTAACCGAGGCTTATCCGCCGCACCTGACTTCAGCACGTTTAGTTGGGGTTGTTGAAGCCGGAGGATTGGGCTTATCACAAGATTCTGGGAAAATATCTCCTTTACCCCCCGTTGCTGGGATTGCTTTTGGTGGGTGCAGCGTAAAGATACCTGGGCGTTGATTGAAGTTTGTCAACGCTATCATATAAAGGCGTTATTTATTACTGGAGCCCTGTGTGTGGCGGTGCTGACAGCTGATGATGCCGCCGTTGTGATGCATCCCTGTTTATTAGCGAACTAACGAAATAGTAAATGTGTAATACAAGATCAGCTGAAAAAAATCTGTGGAAAGTCAAAATTTATTTACATGGAAGTGATTATTTGAAGAAAAGGGAGGCGGTTATCGAGGCCAAGTTCCGCACAGCTCCTTACAGTTCCTTACAGCGCCACCTTTTGTAACCGCACATACGTCTGCTGTGGCTTGTACACCACGCCAAATCTCCCCAGCGAACTCGACAGCTCCTCCGGGCACTCAAGCATCTCAAAATTCCACACCACGCTGACCAGCAGCAGCCGGAAGCTCATGTACGCCAGGCGCTTGCCGAAGCACGACCGGATCCCCAGACCGAAGCCGTTACTCGGGCCCGCGTTGGGGTCGCACCTCTCCCCGCCGTCCACCAGCCAGCGCTCCGGACGGAACGCCTCGACGTCGTCGTCCGCCCATGCCGCCGCCTCCTTGCCGCCGCCGCCCGCGTGTCGCAGCTTCTCGTCCACGCGGTAGGCCGGCATCGTGAAGCCGGGCCCCGCGCTGAGATGCATGACCACGGTGCCCTTGGGGATCGGCACCCCGAGCACCTCGGTGTCGCGCGTCGCCTGCCGCGAGTTCATCGGCACGACGGCGCAGGTGCGGAACAGCTCCTCGATGGTGGCGTCGAGGTAGGGGAGCGGCGTGTTGAGGACCTCCTCGACGGTCGGCTGTCGCCGCTCCTCGAGGGCCTCGGCGTACGCGGACTGCAGCGCCCGCCGCAGCGCCATCTGCGTGACCTGCTCGCGCGACAGGAGCTTGACCGCCCAGCACATGGTGGAGCTGGACGTGTCTTGGCCGCCGACGATGGCGCCGAATACCTGGTTATTTCTTCATATTAGCGATAGCTGGTTTGGGCTGCCGACAAGTCTTCACGAACCTCGCCTCGGACCGCCTCGCCGAAGTAGTCCGGCTGCCTGTTCTCCTTGCCCGCCATGATCCGTTCGCGGTTAAGGATCAGGTCGACGCCGTGACGCGCCGTCTCCTCCGCGGTTCTCTCGTCCAGGTCCTTCATTCTCTCCAGCGCATTGCGAATCTCTCGACGGACGCACTCGTCCCTGGCCCGCTTCAGCTTCTTGTAACGCGTCGTCATCGTCTCATAGTACCAGCCCAAGTACTGGAAGCCCATCAACTGCACGGCCTCGGCCCGCTCGATGAAGTCGATGACATTCTGCAGCTCGACATCGATCTCGCAGTGCGGAAACACGGCCGGGTCGTCCTCGCGAGGGCCGAGCTCGATGTCCCCGGCGGACAGCGCCGCCAGCGCCTCCAGCCTCGGCCGCACTGCCCTGTACGGGTACTGGCTGCCATAGGTGAAGACGTTGACGGCGTCGAGCGTCGCGTGGAACAGGTCCGCCTCGGCGTCGAAGGGGCGGCCCGCCGCCAGACGCACTTTCTCCTCCCAGAGACGAACAAAGCTGGCGCAGCTGGCGTGGATGTTGGGCGCCGCTACATTCCTGAGGAATCGCGCCGACATGGTGTCCTGGCTCAGGCGGCGGCGTGCCTTCCACGCGGGCCCAGTTGGGAAGGTGACCTGACCCTGGCCGATGATGGGCCGCAGCATGTCGCTGACGAAGACGGTGCGGTCAAAGTCGCCACTTCGGTGGATGAGGATGTCGCGCGCCTCACGTGCATCGGCGACGATCAGAACGGGTTTGCCAAACAGGTTAGTGAACACCTGGTTGATGACGGAGCCGGACTGGAGGTTCTGGTCGCGGAACCAGAGGAAGAGGTCGCCGCGCTGCTTCATGTCGGCAACCAGACTGGGTATGTCGCCCAGGAGCCGGCCGGCAGATTTTTTATTGTAAAGGATGCCGGGGATGGGCTTTGGCAGGGCCCATCGATACAGCAGGTAGAGAAGGCTGAGTATAAACCCGGTAGCGATGAGAGCAGTTCGCGCCATGATTATGGTAACCATCTGTCTTGTTGCAGGTACCCAGAAGATGACGCGCAAACGGGCCAGGTAGGGACAGACACGAGGTCAACTTTATATACAGGAGAAGGTTGATGAGCAAGGTCAGAGCTGAAGTTGACATCCATTCCGGAGACTTTATGGATGTCTTGATTCGTCGCCTCGTCTCTTCGAACAACTCATAGCTTCATGGGGCGCAGCCTTGTAGGAGGTCTCCACGTCAACTAACAGTCCCAAACCAACGGCGATCTTGGGATAGTTGGTAAACCGCGACTCGTGATTTGTCTGTCCCTACACTGGCGACATGAATGGACTGCAGCTGCAGTTTTAATTCTCCTGGGCGATATGAACTTGCTGATTTTGTATGCCCATCTTGAACAAACCCGGGAGTATTCGAAGCCGAGTATCGAGAACGCGGGGCTGATCGCTGACGCCGGAGTCTCGTCTAAGAAAGACCCCGTGTCTTTACGGCTGGTATAAAACGCCAGGCTTGGGGATCATGAGTGGCGTTTTAGCCAAACTAACATGTTGCTATGGTTATTGAAGCTTGCGCCTTGATCGCCGTGGTACCAAGATGTGCTGGACCGAGCCTGACGTAGTGGCCCTTTGCTAGGTCATGAACGAGCCTTACCATCCGTTGTGAGGCTCTGCATGGCAAGCCTTGTCTCGGCCGGGTTTGGAGATGGCGGTGGGCTTCCTGCCACAGCTGTACAGCAAGTGATTCAGTCTGTCTGGATTCGGTAGTTGGGGCCACGAATATTATTGCAGGATGCATGTCATTGCTAGATTCTGTGCTTGAATCTCAGCCCAATTGATGGGCGATGCGGCAACCCGATGCGTATAAGCTGTACAACCAACAGCCGTCGTCATTGTCATGACGGACACTTATGCTTTTTTTTTGTAATGAAGCTGTAGTACTTGAGTCAGGCTCAAGTTGATCAGTGCTACCTTTCAGTTTCTAGGCAACTTTAATGAGCGGCTTCATTTCTCTCTGTCAGGATCGAGGTCGTACCTACCTAGGTATGGTACCTACCTGGTCCTTGGAGGAACCCTGTACGGGGCGAACAGACACCTACTAATAGCGGAGTACAGTGGACTTTATTAGCAGGTCCAGGTGCGAGTCAGTGGAAACCCGCGTTCCAATCAACGCCGCCAGAGATAATGCTAGCGCCATCTCCATCGGTACGGCTAACATCTGCAACACTCAACACATATTTGGTCCAGATCGAGCAATTGGGATTAATTCACATCCGCATTATGCCCCGAACAGAAGGTTGCAGGTTGCGTCTTTTTCTCGCTCAATCACTTCGTCCCTATTCTTCGCGTGACCCTGCCACCGAGTCGCCAAGCGCTGCCCCCGCAGTTGCTACCTACCTAGTACTAATGTACTAATAACAAATAACCCAAGACCTTGGCCGTCTCATGAGAAGAGAAGCCAGCACTGACTTGGTCTTGGCAATACCACTTCCACCTCCAGCGCCGCCTCTCCCTCTCCCTCTCCCTCCCTTCCTTTCTCTCCACAGACTCCTCTTATAATCTCCCATCTTCCAGACCGTATTTTTTCGACGATTCTATCGACATTCCTCTTCTTTGCTGCAGACATCATCGTCGTCTCAAGTCCCGCGTCACCAGGAATCACCGAACCCCCCCGAAACACTTCCGACCCACCATTCGGCTACCTCAACTCCTCATCTTCAGCGCAACGTTCTCTCCCACGGGCGCAACCGAGCAGCCCGCGGGCAAGTCGCTATTCGAATGTCGCACATGCTGCAATAACACCGTCTATTCACTACGACCATGAAGCACCTGGTGCTCCTGCTCACCGCAACCGCGTGCCTATCGCAACCGCACGGCGACTCCCCTCAAATCGGTACGTCAATCTTTTTCGGGCATCTCCGAGTGCTGTGGCATACACGCCCAATTGCCGGGCAATCGCCTCCCATAAAATAGCAAGATAGATGGAAGCTAACGGCGCAGTGCAGCCCGTGTCGACCGCGCCGAGCCCTCCAACCTGCCACATGCCTCCGCTGCGCCACCAGTCGACACACGAGATGCACCGGCTATCGTCGAACGCGCCATAAATGCTGCCCCTTCAGGTTACACCCCGCAATCTTCAGCATGCCCTAGTCCTGCGCCCAAGATCCGTGCAGGTAGCTCCATCGGCCCTGACGAAAAGGCCTGGCTAGTTGAACGTCGCAAGGAGACGATACCTCACATCAGACGACTCCTCAACCGTCTCGCCATCACCGACTTCGACAGTGACCAGTACCTTGACGACGTCACCTACAACTCTTCCAAGCTCCCTAACATTGGCATTGCCATCTCCGGCGGCGGCTACCGCGCGATGCTAGGCGGCGCTGGCGCAGTAGCCGCTTGGGATGCGCGCTCCGCTGGTAGCGAGGAGAAGGGAAATCTCGGCGGCCTGTTGCAGAGTGCGACATATATATCTGGGCTGTCGGGCGGCGACTGGCTCCTAGGCAGCCTATATGTGAACAATTTCACTTCAGTACAGAGTGCGGTCGATTCGCCTCTAATCTGGCAGTTGGAGGACAGCATCTTCAACGGTAGGGGGGAGCTCAGCCCACGTCATCATTCATCGAACCGTTGAGGCTAATGACGTCTGTTTAAATAGGACCGGATCAGTATAGTGTCCTTGGATATTACACCGATGTCTTCAACGAAGTAGAGGGCAAGTACAAGGCCAACTTCAACGTTTCCGCCAGCGACTACTGGGGCCGCATGCTTGCCTACCAAATGGTCGACGCCAGCAATGGCGGGCCAGGCTTTACCTGGAGCTCTATCGCCGCCGACGCCGACTTCTCTGCCGGCAAGGCACCGATGCCGTTCCTGCTCGCCATTGGGCGCGTCTCCGAAAAGAACGTCACCACCTCGGTCAACTCCACCGTCTACGAGTTCACGCCGTGGGAACTCGGTTCCTCCGACCCGACCCTTGCTGGCTGGGTGCCGCTGCGCTACGTCGGCACGAGCTTTCAGGACGGCAACGTGACGGACCAGGCCAGTTGCGTGACCGGCTTCGACAATGCTGGCTTCGTGATGGGCACCACGTCGTCGGTGTACTCGCAGTCCATTTCATTACTCAAGGACGACAACAACAAGTACGTGCCCGGCGACGTGCCCGACTTCGCCATCAAGACGGCCGCCAAGATCATCTCGGCACTGACAAGCCCGACCGCGTATGACATTGCCGAGTGGTCGCCGAATCCTTTCCGCGGCTTCAACCTGGCGACGAACCGCAACACCAACAGCTCGCGTCTCAACCTTGTCGACGGCAGCGAGGACGGCCAGAACGTGCCCTTCCACCCGCACCTGCTCCCCGAGCGCGCCGTCGACGTTGTTTTTGCCTACGACGCCTCCTCCGACACGGAATACGGCTGGCCCGACGGCTCCGCGCTCGTTAACACATACGAGCGCGCACAGCAGCCCGCCTTGCACGACGCCGGCCCTTTCCCCTCCATCCCGGGCCGCAACACCATCCGCAACCTGGGTCTCAACGCTCGCCCGACCTTCTTCGGATGCAACGCCAGCAACTTCTCCTCGTTCGCCACCGTCCCGCCGCTGGTCGTGTGGCTGCCCAACGAGCCATACGTCTACAACGGCAACCTGACCACCTTCACGTGGACGGTGCGTGACCCGGAGCGCGGCGCGCTAATCGACAACGGCTGGGCCGTCGCCACGCAGCTCAACGCCACCCGCGATACCGAGTGGCCGGCATGCGTTGCCTGCGCCGTGCTCGCGCGCAGCCTGCACCGCACCAACGCCACCGTGCCCGCCCAGTGCACGCGATGCTTCGACCGCTACTGCTGGAAGGGCAACCTCAACAGCAGCACGCCCACGCGACCGTACGACCCGACGTACTACGGCACGCCAATCATCATCAAGGACAGCGGCGCGGCACGGCGCGCATCGTCGGCGCTGTGCGTCGTCCCCGCGGCGGTCATGCTCGTCGCGGCGCTGCTGTCGCTGTAATAAAAAAAAGGGAGGGTATTTTGCGAAGTGAAGCAAACGGCTTGGTCAAAGTAGGAGGAGTTGCTATCCGTGGTAGACTTTTTTTTCCTGCTCCCTTTGTTCACTATTTCTTGAAAATCTTGTCAACACATTACCGGGTGATGATCACTCGCAGGAGTCGGGCGTTGCAGCAATTGGGCCATTTCTTGTTTTCTTGTTTTTATGTGCTCTTTAAACATTTAAACCATCATCAAACCTTTCTTTTCCTTGTCCGTTGTTTCCCGCGATTGGCGTACCTATACCATCCTCTACGTATACTTTCATAGTCCATTATATTAAACCATTAACGATATTGTAAGTGCTCGACCATTGCTACCGCCTCCTTTGCTGCGCGTCCGCGTCCTCGCTCGGCGCGGTCCCGGTCGCCGTCGTCTTCGTCGTCTGCGTCGTCCCTGACGAGGAGGAGCTCGAGGAGGAGAGGTACTCGCCCGAGTCCATGAACTTGTGCTCGCGGACGGGCACCTTGTTCTCGCTCTCGTAGAACTCGTTGATCATGTTGTCAATCTCCGAGGCGACGCCCAGGGTCCAGGAGAACGTGTTCACCCCCCGCCCAAACGGATCCCACAGCGACCACATCTCGTTGAGGAGGAGGATGACGATGGCGCTCACGACGGCCAAGAGGGCCATCCGCCAGACCAGCGGCAGCCCGGTCGTCGACATGAACCAGGAGCAGCGCCGTATCGGCACGGTGAAGGCGATGCCGCGGCTGCAGAGGTCAATAGTCCAGAGCATGCAGAGGGGTATCACGTCGGATCCGCCATATACGGTGCATTCTCGTCCGGCGAGGGCCAACATGTCGATATTTTCCCCTGTTATCGGTTAGAGGAACGGCGCAGCTCAGACTGTGTGCTGTATCGACTCACGGACGATGGGTGCGCGGCCGGGATCAAGGTAGTGATTATCAACAATGTTTTCGAAATGGTTGCGCAAGTTGTATATTATGTGCTGCGGTGCCATGGATGGGATGTCCTCTTGCCTCCGCTGCTGGGAGAACTCTCTTTCTAGATGCAACGAAAGCAACTCAAAGAAGTATTCCATACGAACGTGCTGTTTGGGGCCATGGTGATGAGGCGGCGCATCTTGGCGCCCGGCGCAAGGCGATGTGGTAAATGTCATTATGCCATCGTGGATTTCTTTCAATTTATAAGCAACTTGCTGACAATATTTCGTCACTGCCGGCTCGCAAGTGTTTCCTTGCACCTGGTGTAGAAGCGCGACCGGATACGCTGTGAGGAGCGCCAAACATTCGCTATCTCGGTTAGCGAGCCGCAAGCCGGGAGCTGTTTTCGGGAGAGGGTTTTCATACTACACCGTTAGAGGCAATTCGCCTTGCGAGTGCCCTCCACCAGGTACGCTCATGGCCTTGATAAAGGCGTAGGCCAATGTGGCGGCGGTTTGTCGGACTCGCTCCATTCTCTCCCTTGTCGCTCGCAGCCTGTGCTGTGTCAGTTGCTGCTCACCTGTTGCGCGAGAAGGAAGGGAGAAAAAGGAATACCCAAAATAACCCTGTCCGATGAGAAAAGCTGCTGATCCCGCCAGAACTGCGCTGCCCCAGGCTACGATAGAGTCCAAGACCTCGCCATTGCCAGTATGCCAGTCTGACGAGTTGCATATGCCTTCATCGAGCAAGACACGCAACGCGAGTTGATAGAGGAAGAACAGGGCTATCCAGAGGATAAGCTTGAGCAAGGGAAATCCGGGGCGGACTTTATAGCTGACGTCTCTGCAACTTTCGGGGTGCCGGATTTTGGATTCCACCTTGGATCGAAACAGCCGTCCCCTCACGCGGCGCCAAAACGGCGCAGGGCGGATCTGCTGCGGCCACGTCCCGCACCCGGCCTCGAGATCGATGAAGCCGCGCTGAGACTCCGGTGTGCTGGCCGCGGTCCAGGTCCCCTCCGTGTCCGCGTTGGCGTAGGTGCCCGCACCGGTGTCGGCGCCGCTGCCGCCGTCATGCTGGTCCGAATGCGTCGCGGCGCTCGTCTGGCTCGATCGGCCGCTGTCGGGTTTCGACTGGGGCGGTTTCGACGGGAACGACTTGACCTCCTTGATGGGCGGTGGTCGAAATCGAAGACTGCGAAGGCCTTTTCTGGAGTTGCGCGTGGTCGCGAAGCTGGGCTGGTGGTCAAACGAGGATCGCATCGACGAGTGCGCAACGGCATCGCGTCGTCGGCCCGAGTATATCAAAACGTCGTAAGGAGAAGAGCTGGATACAGGGCAATTATCCATTGCGCACTGAGGAGGATGGCGGGCGGGAATGATGCTGGCATGTTTGGCGAGAGCGATGTCGAGGTCGATGTCGATGTTGATGTGGAAGCAGAAACTAGGTAGGGCAAAGGGGCACCTTCCAGTTGAGCGTCTGCCACCCGCATTTCCGCCTCTTAGGGATTACTAACTACGATTATAGGCATTGTTTCTTTTATGCTCGCGGCGTCGACTTGAATGGTGATTTGAATTCTTACCATCGAAATTGATTCCAACAATGAAGCATCGTATTGGATGCGGCCACCCCGGCTACTCTTTTCGGTACAAATTTCAGCAATGTTTCTCCCAAATCGTGACTAATGTACAAAATCGCTCTATTCATACAAACTAAACTTCGAAATCGCTATGCATTCTATACTTGTGACGGGCGGATAATATTATAAATTCGTGGACGAATCTGCCCCCAGCGACGCGCGATGACGGCCGCCGCGGCAGCAGCAACCAGGAAAAACAAAACAGGGGCGACGACGTCGGTAAAATTGTCCGCAATGTAATTCAGAGCGCGGCCGTCCGAGCCATGCCAAGATCGTCCAGCGGCGTGGTGTACAAAGGCGTGGAGGTACGAGTCCTTGAGCACCGCCATGGACTTGACCTCCGAGGCCTGGTTGTACAGCCAGGCGTACTGGTTCATGACGGACGTGATCATTAGCGGGCCCGTCGACCAGAAGACGACAATGTAGGGCAGCATGAAGCGGCTGGAGAGGGAGCCGGCGCGCTTCTTGGCCTCGTGCAGCGCCCACAGGAGGAACTCGGAGTCGCGCTCGGCCATGAAGAAGTGGTTGCTGATGCCCCTATCCTCGCTGGTGGGCGCGATGATGGCCTGGTAGCCGAGGTTCTGGAGGCAGGATATGGTCTCGGCCGAGGTGTCCTGCGAGGGATAGGCGTCCAGGTCGGCGTAGATGCCGCCCTCGTGGTGGACGACCATCAGGCGAGCCACGTCGGCGCGTTGGATGTTGTACGTGTATGATTCGTATGTTGACAGGAACCATGGGTACGACGCCTTGACCAGGTTGACTATGTCGGCCTCTGTCCAGAGCTTTATCGTATAGTTTGTGTTCTCGAACTTGGACTCCCAGGCACCCGTCGACGCCGTGAGGGGGTAGGTGGACAGGTCTTTGTTCTTCCATATTTGATGAATCTTATTTGGTATGCGGGGGTTTGTGTTATTCTTCGATAGCTCGCAGTGATCGACGGTATCGGCAGCTTCTTTAAGTCTCTCTGCGGAGGCGATGCTTGGAGAGATGGCATAGTGTAGGAGGAAGAAGGAGAGGATAGCAGCGATGCCAACAGCCAGCAGCACAGGCCGAGATGCTCTCGTGAAGCAACCCGGCAGCATGGTGGCTGCGTCTAGTGTACCAGGGTCAATGATGGATGAAAGTGGAAGTGTTGGGGAAGTTTGACCAAGTCGGATCTTGGATCTGAGTAACAACGGGCTGGAGAAAGGACTATAACACCAGAGGCAATATTGGGAACAGATGGAGAGAGGGTGTAAGTAGTAGCGAGAAGGAATGGCCAGGTGAAAGGAGAGGCAAGAGGACCTGGAAGATGGTGATTGGGAGTAGCAAGAAAGAACGGAGTCTCGTATTATTTGACTCGCTAGATGATGTCGGCTTGTCAAAGCCTGACTTGTAGTACTTGGTGCAACTATAGCTACGCAGGCCTGGGAGCTGGGTTGCTATAACCCATCATTTAACAAGCATAATAACTAGTCTCGTGAGCCCGCATTGTCCCCTTTTATAATATCACAATGGCATGTATTTTAACCCACCCATAGTTGACGAGGGAGGGCTGCACCGATTGCCGCCGCCAACGGGCCGCCTTTCTCACAGCCAACACCTTGTGCCACCCAATAGCAAAGGGCAAACGCCTTGGTATTGATATCCCATTATTTTGTAGCGGCATTATAAATATGCGAGTGGGGCGGTGTTTGGTCTCTGTTGTCTTTTTTTTTTCCACGGGCCCCCTCGCTAATAAGATTTCATGCCTTAACAGAGGGGGACGGGGATGACTGCGCCGCATCACCAAGTGGGCAAGGCTGAATCGCGAGAAGAAGAAGAAGAAGGCCAAACCGGCGGGAGGGGGCTAGGAAAGGCAGTATCAGTGATGACAGAGGTGACGGACGGGCGCGTCCACATCCAAGCATTATCAGTCGTGAGACGTCGTTGGTACAACCATAGCCACTCAGGCGGCAGTATCTAGTATCCTGATTAATCAAAGTAAAAGTCGTCAACTACCAGGTTAAATGAATAGTGGCCTGGCAGCAGAGAGCCACAGCGGAATTACGTTGCAGCGTCGGTTTCGCCAAGGAATGCGACGACAAGTGTTAACAGGGGGGGGGGGGCGAAACGTCCGACTTGCCCTTTTGCTTGTGGAACCAGAAGCCACAAAGCATGCCCCCTTGTTATTATTTCTCGACAGCAGAACTACGGAGTTGGTTTGGTTGACCAGAAACTGCTTATTATTTTTAGTCTGCGGTGAGGGAAACCGGTGTGGTCATAGGGCTACTGGTGCTGGTCGACCGTCCGGTATTGTATTATGGGGAGGAGGGGATGTGAGATGTGAGGCACCGCTTCCATTTATCAGGTCATTATTGCAGACATACGAATATGTATCGTACTCGGGAACAAGCGGCAATTGGCAATTACGTATGTCCTCGCCCTTGATAGTATTATTGCTTGGTACGTGTTTCCCACGTGAGACAACTGTGTACCTGTGAGACACCTGTTTACCTGTGGATGACGGGCTGTGGTACTTGACCCAACCAACAACAATGAATGACTGTCGCGCGGTTAGTGAGGCAGTGTGAATCATCTTGTTGTCTGCTGTGTCTGTTCTGTCTGGGTAGGGCCCGAGCCGGTCGCGCCAGGCTGCTACATTAAGCACAGGTTAAAATTCAGGGGGGAAAGGAAAATTAAACCCCAATCATGAATGAGCTTCGCCCGAGTCAGTAGGTAGCGAAACGCGGGACACAGCTCAAGACATGTTGTCGATAGGTTCATGGTGGACATGATAGATAGCCTTTATAATTGGCTGAACTTGCTGTCTGCCCATCCTTCCTGTAGTTTACAGTCCACTTTTTTCCTTTTTTCAGGGTTTATTACACTTTTTACACTTTTTCTAAAGGCCCCAGTCTTTCTTCCTTTCTTCTCGCCCGGCTTGCGTGCCAAGTTGGCTGCATCAATCCGGCACATCAACCCTATTCTTCTTCACCTGCCTTTCTAGGTAGTAATAAGCATATCAGCCTCGACGAGCTACCCATATCATATCTACTTTTCTCCCTGAATCCGATTGAGTTTTTTTTTTTTTTTTTTTTTTTTTTTTTTTTTTTTTCGAATTTCCTGTAGCCCGCCCCCTTCCCCATACCAATAAGGATCTGCTCAAGGAAGGAGCCCTCACATAACCTGTCTCAAGGACAACTGTACCAAGACACAGGAATTGGGATGCCATGACGTCAGAGCCGGGACGAACAAACAAGACGATTTTACAGTTTGAGTAGGCGATCAAGACGCTATCTGCGAGCGGCACAATGGGGACCGCGACTAACAAGAGCAACTTCTCGCAGTCATGTGCAGGCTCTGAAGGCTATGAATAGTTAGGACCGCGTACCCGACAGAGAAACGACAGCCCATGATGCCAAGTGTGCCAGCATGTATTTTTTCTTTTTTTGTTGCCGTCGCATTTCTGTAGCGAGTCGTCGCATTGCTTCTCAACTGCCCAGCGCTGGCCCATCAAACCATGCACAGGGATAACCGGCTTGCCGTTTTTATTACGGCCATGAATGATTTCTCACAGTTCCAACGTATGAACACGCGTGAGGCTCGGGTTGAGGCTTTAATGAAGCCTTGCCAATCCGACCGGCTCCTTGGCATGATATGCCCGAGGCGGACCAGGGAATGCAGTCTGCCCCTGCAAAATTTGTCCATCACACGGGTCAGACATATCTATAACTCCATCTTTACCACGACACGGTTTGGACATCTGTCATTGTCGGTCCTGGATACGAATATGTCACGCCCGTCTGAGACCAGTGCCGTAGAAAGGTATCTTGACGGGCTTCGAAAATTCCTAAACGGCCATCCTGAAAATAATGGGTTGCAGCGTACTTTATTTGCAAACTTACAAATGCTGTGCGTGCTTGCATAAATAAATAAATAGCCAAGTGATTACACATTAATACTTGGAGTGGGACCTCACTGTGCCTTCCTTTGGCGCCCAGTCCGAAATCCTCGTTTGCTTCTCTCCAACCACGGCACGCGACAGTCAACTTTGCAGAAAAAAGAAAAAATGATCCATCCCCGTCATTCTCGGTACCCAATGCGGTACGCTTGACTTGCCTCCCTTCCCGGAAAGCCCCCTTCTCTGCGGCATCCCGTCGATCATCCTGCTGTAGCTCGTCATGACTGATGATTGCCTCGTGCGCGACAAAGAGGCGCTCAGTCGCTCCATCCGAGGCCAATCCCGACTCGGGTGGCATCCAGAATTTGACGACGGCGATTCGTGTGCTTGAGCAGGGAAACTGGTTAACATCCAGTCCCGAGAGGCGCACGGCATCCTTCGCCCAGCGCAACACCGATACCCGCCAGCGGCTCGCCATGAACCCTTCAAAAGTTCCAGTCTCGCGGCGGAAAAAAAGCACCTGCCCAGTCCCTTTCAAGGGTGGGACATGATACAGGCCTGTTCGTTTGCAGCAAGCGACACCCGCTTCGACTTCTGCATCAGCCTCTTTTCCAACCCGGTTTACTTTTGTCGAATATCTGCAGAAGATGCCAACACAGAATAGCTCGACGTCTTGGCCACTTCTGAAACAATCAAGCTTCGAGATCGCTTTACATCGTCGACGGACACACAACCTCTGCGCATCAGATCATCGCCCGTGGCTGACCCCGACAGCGGCTGGACTCGTTGCGTAGTTTGGCATCCTGGAACGGGCCGAGGTGAGTTTGACCGCGAGATGTTTGCCTGTCGCCAGCCTACCGCCAACGCGACGCACTCGATACCACCTGCCCCAGATATTCGCTGGCTGGCTGCTAAACAATGGCGCTGATGCCTAGCGGGACATCGAGAAGCTCACCGGGGTCAAGGGCACGTCGGAGATTGCGATCTTTCTCAAGGTCAGATGGTTCAGACATACTCGCAGATCAAGTACATTGGCACTGGTCCTTAACATGAGGCCATGATCCCGGCCGACAGGGTGAAGATATATATGGTCTAGATTTCTCTATATCTGTGTGATGAAGAAGAGCAACTATACATGCCACGGCGAACTGCCGGAATCAGAATGCAGACTACGGACGCGTCCCGCGTCGAAAAAACAAGGCCTTGTGTCCAGAAATCAAGCGCAATCAAGTGCTGGGGGTGAAGTGTGGTTATTATCGTGGTTGTCGTTGCTTACGTACCGCGCAGGTAGATCGCATCGTAAAGAGAGAAAAGAGGTCAAAAGGTGAAGTAGAAGGGAACCGGGAAGCACATCATTATCATACACGCATGCGGAGAATTACGCAACGACGAGCTGGCTGCGGCTGGCGTCCTTGTGTTTTCTCTTGAACAGGTTCTTGAAAAGATCGCTCTGTTGACGCTGTCCCTTGGGCCGAACGGGCAGGTCAACATCCTCGCGGCTGCGACTGCGGCTGCTGCGGCTGCTGCGGTGGTCGTCCACTTCGGAGCGCGACCTGTGCTTGCTCGACGAGGACCCCGAACGGGACGCGGAGCTCCTGGTGCTCTTGCGGTCGTCGTCCTCGTCGTCGTGCCTGCTCGAGTGGTGAGACTTGTGGGACTTGGAAGACTTGTGCGTCCTGCTTGTCTTGCTCGTCTTGCTGCTGCGGTGCGTGCGGCTGCTGCGATGCGAGCGGTTGTCATCGAAGTCACGCTCGTCCTCGTACCGCTCGCGGTCGTCAACACGGGTGGCGCGGTCTGCCTCGGGAGTGATGAGCTCGATATCGGCGCTCTCTTCGTCGCCGAGGGGCTCGATCCCTCGGCGCCACGACTCAATGGAACTGAGGGTTTCGTCAACCACGAGGGCCTCGTCGTACCCTCCGCCTCCAGCATATGTGTGGGCGCGTTCCAGTTGGGGCCTCTCCATCTCGTACGGCTCCTCGATGGCGGGCAGCGGCTGCAGGGGTTCGTACGCGATGGCAGCTTGCGCGGCACGTTCCTGCTGAACCTTCTTGACGATCTTCCAGCCGCCAAACATGACTACGGTAACACCGACGGCAACCCCAGAGGCAATGAGAAACTGGGGAGATGCCAGGAGAGCGAAAACAGCGGGCGACCCTCCTTTCAGGAGACTGAGAACCGCAGGGGACACTTTTGCGGCGACGGCAGACAGTTCGCTCAGCGTTAGGGCGACAGCAGCCGCGGCCTCGGGCTTTTCTTGGAGATGTTGAATCATCGCTTTTGCAGAATGTTGGACGCACTCTGCCTCGTCAAGCAGGCCCTGAACCTTGTGAACCAGGGCTTTTGCCTCGCCCTGGTCTGGATCGAGGTCGGTTCTTTCAGCCAGGTCGGGTGGAATGTTTCCATACGCAAGATCCATATCAATCTTTTTCGTCTTGGGCGCGGGAATGAGAGCGCCAGACTGGGGTATGGGTGCCTCGGTGTGGGGTGCGTAATAGTATTCCGGCTGGTCATGCTGGGATGCGCCGTACTGAGATTCCGGCCTCGCTACCGGGACGATGGCCGTCCTTGTATCAGCGGGGTAGTAGACGCTGCGATCCACCACGGTGAGGTCCATATTTGACTGGCCCATGGGCACCGTCTCGGCATAGGGTCTTCGATAACCGGACATGGCGGTTGGGGGTCTGGAGGAGCGGACGCTGCCGGCTTCGCTGTGGGCTTTGAGGTTGTTCTCGGTCAAGGCGACAGAGCCGGCCTCGGAGGGGGCGCGGGTGCTGCGCGGCCTGTGGCTGCCGTACTGGCTGCCGCCGTGCTGGCTGCCGCCGTGCTGGCTGACATGGTGGCTGCCATGGTGGCTGCCATGGTGGGAGGCCTTTGTGCGGTGAGTGCGGTGAGTGCGACGGGAGCTTGCAACGCTGGCTGCGTCATAGGAGGCGCGTCTTGGCTGATCTTGCAGGGTGTACTGGTCTTCTTCGACGTAGTAGGTCGTTTGGGCACGGCTCAGGGTGCGAGGACGGAATTCAGCCTCGTCGCCTCGAGCCGACTGTGCATACTGAACGGGGGGGGCGTACTGGCTCGGAGCGTACTGGTCAGGAGGAGCGTACTGGCTGGGAGTGTACTGGTCAGGAGGAGCGTACTGGCTCGCAGTGTACTGGTTAGGAGGAGCGTATTGGTTCGCGGCGTATTGACTCGCAGCGTACTGGCTCGGAGGCCCTTGGCGGACAGAGGGCGCACGCTGGACGCTTCTGGTCCCGTCGAATGTGTTTGCGCGGGAGAGGGCGCGTTCGGCTCTGACGTTTTCCTTTTTCTCGCTGTAGACGGCTTTCGCTTCCTGGAATATGGAAAACAGTTGCTTGCCCTAGAGAGGGAAAAAAAAGGAAAGCCGGTGAGTTAGCTACTATTCTGGTATGCCGATCGAGCAGGCAGTGAGCCGGTTTGGTGTGGCGGGGCTAAACTGAGATGTTTGTGGTGCCGGAAATTTGGGATGCGAAGATGGCGGATGGGGGATGGATGGATGGACAGTTGCTTACAGTGCTGATGATCTTGCCCGAGTTGTTGACAATAGTGACAGTCTGCTCCATGATGGACAGCCTCACTGCGGATGGGATGGGAGAGCTGCGGTGTTTGCAGTTGGTGGTTTGGGATGACGGAGAAGGAGAAGGAAAGAAGCGGAGGAAGTTGAGCACGCGGTAGTTTATGCCGTGGATAGTCGGGACGAGAGAGGAGGCCTTTCATGCGACTGATTCGGATGGAGTCTTGGAGTCGTCGGACAAGTACTGGTACCCTGGTAATACTGGATATCTGATGCCAGTAAAAAGTACCTCAGGATCTCGGGTCAGGGAGGGAGCTCGGGAGGCTGGGTTGCAACAGAGGGAGCTGAACGAGTGGTGGAAGGAGTGCCGAGACCGCTGAAAGATCGGGAGTCGCGATTCAGCTAGCAATGTCGCAGCAGTCAGACACACAGCAGGTACCTTTACTGGAGGCCTTTGCTGAGCTGTGTGCCCTGCTGCTGGCTTCGGCTGGACAATGGACAATGACAAAGACGACGACGGCCGACCTCGACAGCCTTGGAACCTGGCTGGGCTTCGATCAGGCGGCAAAGGGCGGGTCCCGCAGCTTGCCACTGCCTAACCAAAACGTACCTATTTCACCCGTCGACTTTCTGATGCCAAGTGTCGGTGAATAAGAACCGTTTCTGTGTCCTGTCTCTTCAAGCTCCAGGGAGAGGCTGGGGATTGAATTCCGGGGCAGTTTGGCAGGGTTTCTGGTCCCCTGATCTGATGTCGAACGAGTTGGGCAAGTACCTCGAGGGCAAGGACACAATGCAAAGGTACTTCTACCCGCTGTAGATCCACTGAATTACCCACTGTACCCGGCGTAGGGGAGCCCTGTAGCGACCTGGGATCGGAGGCGGTATCGACAGACCGCCAAAAGGCAATAATAATAGCCTGTAAATATTGGGAAATATAGTATAAGAAAGGTTGAATGGAGGGAAAGCGAGGGAAAGAAAGGGAAAGAAAATGCAGCAAAAAAAATAACTAACAGGTGGCTAAATATACTATCAATTATTTGCAGACTTTTCTCGTCGGGTTACACGTATGACAAGATGCCCATGGAAGAAAAAATCTTGGTCTGAGCCACCTTGGTCGGCAGTGATGAGACCAATCGCCAGCCAGAACGGCACAACACGGACACAGATTCAGGCAAGGCCGCTGCCCAACGAACCGTCTGCGCCTCAGGACAAGAGATGGGGAAGAAAAGAAATAATAAAAGAAGAAGAAAAAAGAAGAATAAGAAAACCAGCACCACCAGCACCACCACCACTGGGTTGACGAAACAAAAGCCTGTTTGTTTCTCCCTCCAGTAAACCATACATATCCCAACAAACACCTCATCAACCTCTCTCCTCACTTTCCACATTCCCCCAGTTCTCCCGATTTGGCGCGGGCCGCTGCGCTATCGTGGCTCAGCCCAGCATCCTTTTCTTATTTTTAGGCTTGCTTGTCAGGCCTGGCTGCATATTCCAGTCACACTGCTTGCCATCTCAGCCACTCAGCTCCGTCGCTCACAAACAAGTCCAGAAACGTTTCGAAGCACCGAGGGCGGACAAATTGATCATGCACTCTTTTTTTTTTCTCCATCTTGGCTCCTTGACCAATAATGTCTGCAAGGGATCCAACGGCCCGCCCACCCCCCAGCCCACGCTTTTGCCCAGGTAGCCATGCCCAGAGGCCCATCACCAAACTTGGGATGACAACGACCCCCTCTCCCCCTCTCCCCCCCTCCCTCCCCTCATCCATGAGGTTGCACCAGGCGCAGCTTGCGGTTGATCCATGACGAATCCAGAGAGAGGGGGGGGGGACTCCTGTCACGAGCACCGCCTTGAGCCGCCTC
>JANZYN010000032.1:0-61246 GCA_025583755.1 Cordyceps tenuipes
GATCCAGTCACGTGACCCTCGGTCTTATCTTCGCATCAGCCACACAGTGGCTTCCTGCCCCTCCTGTGTCTGGCTTCCTTCGTGTGCAACGGGCCGCCCATGCAGGCCTCCCTGCCCGTTTGTCACAATAGGCTTACCTTTTAAAAAATAGTTATAGCTTAATAAAGTACTTAAGGTTTTTATAATTTATTAAGATTATAAAAGGGGCTAAGTATCCTTATAGCTCTATTAACTAGGCCTTAATATAAGTAATAACTACTAATAACTCTTTATTATATATTATATAGTTATATTTAACTAGGGTTAGTTTTATAGAGTAATAGACTACTAGTTATAGGATTCTATCTTCTCTAACTTATAAAAGATAACTACTTAGGCCTATACTTAAATAGTCTATTTTAATAATTATATTTAACTCTAGGTTCTAAAGGGCTAGATATAGAGCTATAAAGAATAGGCGTTTAAGCTTTTAAAAAGCCTCTTCTTCTACTATCCTTTATATAAAAAGGATTTCCTTTTAAGTTAACTTTATTAAAAAGGCTATTTAAGTTAAGAATTAAAGGATAAACTCTTAGTAGAAGTTTATAAACCCTAAGAAGCTATAAACGCCTAATACTTTTATAAATACTTTCTATTCTTAGATAGTCTTAACCTTTTTAAGGTTAGGCGTTAATAACTTCTCTATATTAATAATAAACCTAAGATATTTAACTATTTTAATTAAAAAATTATATTTCTTAAGATCTAAAAAAAGTCTACCTTTCTAAAGCTAGGTAAAGATAACTTTTACCTTTACTTTATAATTAGTTAAGTCTTTTAAGCTATATATAAAGATATTATTTAAGTAGACTATAGTGTAATTATTAAAACTATCCTTTAGAATATAGTTAATATATCTTTAGAATATTATAAAGACACCTACTAATCTAAAAGGGTAGACCTACTACTTAAATAGGCTAAACTAAGTATAGAACACTATATACTTTTCTAACTTAAGGTCTATTTAAAGCTAGTAGAATACTAAATAAATATCTAGTTTAATATACTATATTATTTAAAATAATATATATAGTATTTCTTTAATTAATAATAAAAGGTAGTAGTTATATTCTATAATTATATTTAAAGTATAATAATTAATATAGAAATACTAAATACTATTTAGTTTCTTAATTAATAAGATAAATACTACTACTAGTAAAGAACTAGTATAGATCTAGTCTATATCTATTAAGGCTATAAGTTATTACTATAGTTCTAATAGCTAGTCCTTTAATATATAGTATAGTTGTCTATAGGGTAATTCCTTAAGGGTACTATTAGATTACCTTTAGATTTTAATTATATAGTTAAAGTCTTATTAAAGTAAAAAAAGGTTAAATATATTTAATTCTTTAAATAGGGATATAAAGTTATTATACTATATAAGGAGGGTCTATTCTCCTATTAGTATATATTTAAGTAAAGAGTTAATTTTATATAAGCTAGTTATATTAACTATTATCTCCTCTCTAGTCTACTATTACCTTTACTTTAAAAGGGTATAGAATTAGCTTCTAGATAAAAGCCTTATAGGTTCTTCTTTCTATTACTAATTAGTTATTAGGATCTACTAGTTAGGTTCTTAATAAAAGTAAAAGTAGCCTTATACTAGGTTAACTACTAGATAGTACTACTTTAACTATAGTAATCTTAGGATTATTAATTATACTAGTAAAAGGATAATATATAATAAAACTAAGAACTTCTATCTATTAATATTAATTATTATTTATATAGCCTTACTTATTATTAGTAAAAGACCTTTTCTAACTACTAACTATATACGCTTAGCTATTAGTAGTTAGAGTTATAGTAGTTAAAGAGTATTAGTTAAGCTTTCTTAAATTACTTTATAGTATTTATACCCTATATTAACTAGAGTGTCTATAAGGGTAGATATATTAATAATACTTAGAATAAAAAATAGCTTAGAATTTATTTAAACTACTAACTAAGTCTATATTTCTTTCTTCTAGCCCCTATTAAGGTATAATAGTACTACTAGTTTATCTAAAGGAAGTCTTATCCTTAGACCTTACTATTTTCTACTTTATTTTTACTTTTATTATTTATAATTACTACTACTTTAGTTACTATAGGTAGTCTAGTAGGTAAGAGTTAGTATTTTACTATTCTATATCCTTTTTAGCTATAATATAAGTATATCCTTATATTTTATTACCTTTAGATTTTAGCCTAAGTAACCTAGGTAGTCTACTATAGATTACTAGGTTAATACTAAACTAATTCTAAGGGTCTAAAGTATACTATATCTACTTTTATTATTAGTATATCTCTTTTATAATTAGCTTACTAAAGTCTATTAGACTTTTTAGTTTATAATTAATAAGACTCTTTAATTTAAAAGGATTTAAGGTTAACTAAAATTACTTATATATTTTAGACTATTATATTAAAGTTAGTTTAAAAGATATATTATCTAATAAAAAGGTTCTATATTATATATAATAAAGTTAGTTATAGTTTATAAAGTTTTACTTTATTAAGCTAGGATAGTCTTTTAACTATAGTAAGTTCTTATTTAAACTAAATATAATATTAAAAAAAGGACTCTTTCTTTTATTATTTTATTAAACCTAATTATATTATTACTAGCTTTTAGTAGTAAGGGTTACTAAAGACTATTTTAAAGTATACTAGGAAGAAGAAAGGATTTAATTCTTTTTATTAACTACCTATTTTAAAATATACTATAACTTTCTATTAGGCTAAAGGGCCTAGGTAGGACTAAATATATATAAATTAGGCCTATTAAAGGCTAATAAAAGCTATATTAATTTCTAATTTATACTTTATTATTTATTTTTATTCTATAAAGGTCTTAATATTATTATTAAATTTTTTACTTTAAAAGAGTAGTTTTTATTATATTACTAACTTAAAGGAAGATTATTAACTATTTAAAGTTTTTACTTATAGTTTTCTCTATATAGTATATATTTTAGTTTTAAATTAGTTATTTTATTCTAATAGGATTTATATCCTTACTATTATTTTATTATATTCTATTAGAGGTACTTCTACTAAAGTGTTTATTTCTATTATAAAGAGTTTTAATTATTATAGGTATAACAGTAGCTTATTCCTAATCCATAGTAGGTCTATTTCTTAGGTAGAGAGTTAGGTCGAAATGCATAAGAGTGCTAGTAAGTAGTATCGTAGTGTAAGTCACGTTAGGAGATTACTCCTAACAGTCTAAGTATAGCTTAGATTATTACTTAGATTGATTAGTAGAGATCTAGTCTAGCTATCTACTAGAAATCCCCTTCCCTATATACCCATCCTATCCTCTACTCTATATTCCTAGATTATACCGATCCCTCCTAACCTATCAGCCTAGATTAGATTAAGTCCGTCCGACGAGTCCTCCTAGATTAGTCCGATCCCTCCTAATCTAGTCACGTGACCCTTAGTCTTATCTTCGTATTAGCTATATAGTGGCTTCCTGCCCCTCCTGTGTCTAGCTTCCTTTGTGTGTAACGGGCCGCCTATACAGGCCTCCCTACCCGTTTGTTACATTATTCCCCTCCTCCTTAAGTCTTGTCCTTAAGGCTTTCTATAATCTGTTTTTTATAGGTCCCCTTTCTCTCCTCTATATCCTTTTTCCCCTAAGATGCCTTCTAACTGTATCTCTAAACAGCGGTCCTATTCGAACTAAAAAGCTAATCGCGAATATCTTACCGATTTTATTTCCGCTTTTAGCTTTATTATACTATCCTATAATTCTTATCGCTAAAACAACCGTAAGTGTATTATCGCTAAAGGGAAAGACCGTTATAGTGAATACACACTATAAGGTTATTCTAATTGCAACCCGGGTAGTACATCTTTAGACACCTATACACGAGTTCTTTATAAGAAGGACTGTCTTAATAAGGAGCGCGCGTCTACTAAGGAGGATTTAGAGCGCGCAATAGCTTATCTCTAGAGAATTCGTTGTTAGGAAAAGTTTCTTTATTAAAAGGCTATAGAGATAGTGGCTTATAGGGTAGAGAGTCTTAATAAGTTAAAAGCGTAAGAGCGTTCTAAACTCAAAGCTTATATAGCCGACTAATCCCTAGAGTTTCTTATAAACTTAGGTCTTCTAGTTCCGCCTAAGTGTTTATTTGCTTTTAATAGAACTATTACAATAGGTCCTAGTAGTTCCTAAGGTTCTTAGCTAGTTCCTATATGTTCTTAGAGTTTAGGTATCCTTTCTACTTAATAAGATAATAACGATTCTTTTAGGTTCTTTATATTTTAAGTATTTTCTCGACCTTATACTTATTTATGTCTTTAAGGGTAATGTCTATAGTGAGTGTCGTGTTACTTAGTGCTTTCTCTAGTAATAATATATAAAATATAGGATGTATCCTTATCCCTTCTAGTAATAATAGTTCGTAGTTAACTTCTAATAGTTTCCGTTTAATAAGGAATAGTCCGATTTTCTTCTAGTCGAGTTTATTACTAGGTCGTTTTGTCTTAATGTTTTTATAGATAAGGTAAACTTTATCTCCCCTCTCTAGGATTAGCGCTAGTAATCTCTTTTTATCCGTATAGTGCTTTATCTAATTCTATAAAAATATCTATTCTACTTATAGATGCTTTTATATTTCTATAATAGTTGCTATATGTACTATAGCTACTAGCGCGTTTACATTTTATACTGTATGTGTTTTAATCGTAGGGTCGAATCTATAGTTCGCCCTAAAGGGTGATATTTTCGTATTTTCGTTTTCTAAGCTATTTATAGCCTATTGTGCGAGTAGTAACCACTCTACCTAATCGTTCTATTAGTAGTTTATATAGCTTTATAGATACTATTCGAGTATCTAGTTCTAGATCTCTATTTGTCTATCTATCTATAGATAGAATACCGTTAAAAGGTTCTATTTAACCTTTATAATTTTTATAAGGTATTTCTAGAAGTTTAATATAAAGAGTTTATCTTAATCCGTTATTAACTTAGTAGGTAACCTATATTATATAATAATTGTCTTAAAGAAGATATACGCTAAATCTCTTATATTGCTTAATTCTATATAAGGAATATAGTAGGCGTACTTTATAAGTTTATCGACTATAACTAGTATACTGTTATAGTATACTTCGGTTATAGGTTCCTTTAACTTTAGTAGTTTAATAATAAAGTCTATTATGATTATTTACTACACTCGTTTAGGTAGTAGTATTAGTTATAGTTCTCTATAAGGCGTATACTATACTGCCTTAGCTTTATTATAGATGTTATAGTTCTTAATAACTTCCTATACGATCTTTCTACTTCTAGGGAAGTCGTACGATCTTCTTAATCTATTAATCGTTTTCCCTATACCCTAATGTCTATATAATAGGTGCTTATATATTTCCTTAATAAGCTACTTCTAAAGTGTACTAGGAATATACTAACGTTTATTAAATAAGTAGTTATTCCTACTCTTAGTTATATATAGTTTTATTTCTTAATTGTCTAGGTAGTTATTATTCTTTACGTGTAATACAATACGTTGTATCTACGTCTTATCTAGCTTAGCTTACTATATTATACTAATTTCTCTAGTGCCTAATATAAGGTTCCTATCCTTAGTGGCTCGTAATAAGGGTGTGTTGTCTATTTGTTCTTCTAACTTTAGATCTTCTCTACGGCTAAGCGTGTCTACTCGCCTATTTTCTAATCCTTTTCGATATATAATCTTAAAGTCGTAGTCTATAAGGGTCTTATACTATCTAATCTACTATTTGTTTAGATCTTTTATAGTTAAGAACGATATAAGATTCTTATAATTAGTGTACACTTTAACTTAATGCTTTACTCTAACGAGATAGTGTCTCTATTCTTTAAAACACTAAATAATCGCTATAAGCTCCTTATCGTAGATCCTATAGTTTAGTTTAGGTCCGTAGAGTTTCTACGAGAAGAATACAACTAGGTGCAACCTTCCTTTATCGTCTCACTATCTAAGCTGTCCGCCTAGGTTGTAGTCTAAGGCGTTAGTCTTAAGCTCGTAAGGCTTATCCTAATTAGGTGCTTTTAATATAGGTTCTTTTATAACCGAGTCTTTAATGTCTTAGAATGCCTTAGCTTTATATTCTCCCTACTTAAAGCTAATTTCTTTCTTTATTAGATTAGTAAGAGGTCGTACTATATCGCTGTATCCCCTAAGGAACTTATAATAGAAGTTTATAAAGGCAGTAAACGCTCTTATATCTTTTAGTGTTATTAGTATTAGCTATTCCTTAATAGTTTTAATCTTATCGTCGCTTATTCGTACTTCTCTATACGTAAGTATATATCCTAGGAAGTGTATAGTCTTCTAGTAGAACTAGTATTTCTTTACTTCTACTAGGAGGTTATTGTCTTATAGTGTCTATAGTACCTTATAGACATATTGCTTATGTTCTTCTAGTGTGTTCAAATAGATAAGGATATTATTAAAGTAGACAACTATAAAGATTCCTAGCTATTTCTATAGGATATTATCGATTATTGTTTAAAACGTTACTAGTGTGTTAGTTAGCCTAAAAGGTATTACTAGATACTCGTAGTGTCCTCTAGTGGTTCTAAATGCTGTTATCTACTCTTAGCCCTTCTTTATCTATATAAGGTTATAGGCTCCTTTTAGGTCGAGTGTTATAAACTATATAGCTCTATAGACCTTATTATGTATTTTAGTAATAAGTAGTAATAGGTATCGGTTCTTAATTATAATCTCGTTTAGTTACTAATAGTCGATATATAGTCGTAGTTTTCCGTTTTTCTTTAGTACCTATAGGATTAAGTATCCTACTAGGGACTCTAATAGTCGTATGTATCCCTTTTATAACATTTCCTCTAGATACTCTTTAAGCGCTTAGTCCTATATAGGGTTCTAGGGATATATCTTATAGAACCTTAGTTCCTTACTAGGCTAGAGTTTAATCTCGTAGTCCTAGTGTAAATACTCTAGTAGTTCTATCTCTAGCTCTCTACTAAATAGCTTACTGTACTTTAAGTATTCCTTAGGAATCTCTATTGTCTTAGCTTTTAGCTCTCTAGCGATTATATATAATCCTAGAGGCCTATCGTGATTCGATAAAGGTGCCTTTCTTTAGCCGCTCTTCTTATTGTAATCGCATCCTAGTGTATCCTACTAAAGTTAGCCTATTCTCTAGTTAACTCTAAGATTACTCGCCTATAACTAGGGTATCCCTAATATAACGTTATGTTTTAAGATCTCTATAATATCTAAAGAGATAGTGTGTTTTATACCTTAGATGGAAATAAGAAGTTGTACGGTTTCTTAATCTACTACTCTATAGCCGTACTTAATAGCTTCTCCTTCTACGTTCGTAAGTCGATAGGGCTCGTTCTTTCTTTTCTAGAGTAATCGTAATTTATTAATAAGATTTAGTGAGATATAGTTTCCTTATACTCTACTATCGATTATTGCCTAGGTTTTATTTCCGTTAATAAGGATATTAACTATAAGATGACTAGTACTACTAACGTCTATAGCATATAGAGACCGATTAGATCTTTATTAAAGTATTAGTCTTAGTTGTAATAATGGCTATTGTTTCTTAAACTTCCTTCCTCTTATTTATTATATAGTCTACTTATTAGACTTGTCTTAGAGCTATAGCGATGGTTAAGTTGTCTGCCTTCTAAGTTGATTAGATTTAGACTAAGTGAATTATTCTCCCTTATATAGTTTCTATTATATTCTTATCGTATAGGTCTAACGTAGATAGTGTAGGTGTTATCCTTAATTCGGGTTTCTTCGTTTCGTTGTAACACAATATAGTCGTCCTCCCTTCTATACTCTGTCTAACCTTAGAGTTCTTTAGTATAGTAGGGTTTAATATCGGGAGTAGGAAACCATTGGTACTTAATCTTATCTATAAGGTAATCCTTATAGTAATAGTGCGCACACGTGGTCTATGTAAGCCGGTGGTGTTATAGGTGTCGTATAATGTGTTTAGGGTGGTTTTCGTCTTTAGCTACCTTATATTCCCTATCTTAGTCCTTTTAGATAGATATAGCTAGTATATCTAAGTCGGTAATTACTTTACCTTTAACTATAATAAACTCTATGTCCTTAGACTTAAAGTTCGTAGGTCGTACTTAGTTCTATAAGATATACTTCTTACTACTATAGTCCTAAGGTGTCTTAAGGAAGACCTTCTTCTATTTAGTGTCTATAGTGCTTAAAGCGATAAAGGCGTCTTTAAGCTTTAATTAGTTAATTCGGGTGGTCCTAGATTCGTAAGGATACTATCTAGATTCTTCTTTATCGGTTTTATAGATTAAGTATATATCGTCGTGATATACTAAGAAGTATAGATAGTTGTGTGTATATATCTCTTCTTCTTCGTTAGGTACTAGTTAGGTTCTAAAATCCTAGTCTTTATCTAATAAGGCTTCGTTGTGATTTATAAATTAGTCACCGTTTAAGACGTATTCCTTACTATTAACTATACTAATATTACGAGTTAGTAGGTCCTCTCGGTTTACTGTGTTTAGCTTTTAGTGTTCTTATACGGGTTTCTAAGACTTCTTTAGAGCCTTACACTTATTCGTAAAGTGTCCTAGCTTTCTATAATTATAATAAGTCTTACCCTTTTCCTTATAAGTGGTGTTAAGTTCTATTAGGCCTAAATGAGTTCTATAGGCTATAGACCTTTAGTATTGCCTACTAGTGTTCGGCTAATAGTGTAGTAGTAGGTTATTTTGTTTTCTAGTGCCCTATCCTCTACGTTTAAGTCGCCTAGTATAGAGTCGGTTGTTAACCTTAATAATCTTACTAGTGAATTCGTTAAAGGTGTTAGGTCGATCCTTCTTTACGATCTTATCCTTTACGTCCTCTTATAGAGCGTTATAGAGTAGCTCTATTATACTATTATCGTCCTACGTAAGGTGGTTCGAGATACGCTTAAATTCCCTTATAAGGTGCTAAGTAGATCTAGTCTACTTAAGGGCTTTAAGTTTATAAGTAGCGGTACGAATTTCGTCTAGATCTTTAAAGGTAGTTTAGAGTAGTTCTTTAAAGCGTTTATACCGCTAAAAGATTCGTATAGTTTCGTCCTTAGGTTCTTCGTTGTTAAGGTAGTCTTAAAGAGTTAGCTCCTACTACTCTATTGCCTTACTAGTGAGAAGATTTCTAATACAAAGTATCTTTGTAGTAGGATTAATAATAGTAGTGTTAACACGAAGATAGGCTTTAGCCTAAGTTAAGAAGTTTCGAACGTCTCCCTTAGTTCTATTAAATGAGTTAGGTTTAGGAAACTTTAGAAGCGTAAGGGTTCTAGTGTTAGTATTCTATATAGTCTAGATTTAAGCAGTAAGGGCTTCGATCTACTGCCTTATCTACGCTATAGCATTGCTAGGGTTGGTCGTTACGCCGCTAGTAGTGGACATCGTAAAGGTTAGCTGCTTACGGTTTTAAGGTAACTCACTAAATAGGACTAATTAAAATGTAATAGTAGCTTATTCCTAATCTATAGTAGGTCTGTTTCTTAGGTAGAGAGTTAGGTCGAAATGCATAAGAGTGCTAGTGAGTAGTATTATAGTGTAAGTCACGTTAGGAGATTACTCCTAACAGTCTAAGTATAGCTTAGATTGTTACTTAGATTGATTAGTAGAGATCTAGTCTAGCTATCTACTAGAAATCCCCTTCCCTATATACCTATCCTATCCTCTACTCTATATTCCTAGATTATACCGATCCCTCCTAACCTATCAGCCTAGATCAGATTAAGTCCGTCCGACGAGTCCTCCTAGATTAGTCCGATCCCTCCTAATCTAGTCACGTGACCCTCGGTCTTATCTTCGTATTAGCCACACAGTGGCTTCCTGCCCCTCCTGTGTCTGGCTTCCTTCGTGTGCAACGGGCCGCCCATGCAGGCCTCCCTGCCCGTTTGTCACAATAGGCTAGCCTTAGGCTATTATAAGTAAGTACTATAAAGGAAGTTTATTAAAACTCTTAAGAAGTAAAAAGAGGGTAGTATTATAGTACTAAAAGGTTATTCTTATATAGCTAATAGGAGGTAAGTCTATCTTACTCTTAGTGTCTATCCTACTATATAGGTACATCTTTCTCTATACTATTATAGTGGTTTACTCTAACTATTCCACCTATACCCTAGTAGTTTATACTAACTACTATACTAGCCTACCTTACTCCTACTATACTTTATATAATACATTATATAGTTATTATATAAGCTAGGCTAGAGCCTAACTCTATTATCACTACTATACCTTTAGCTTAGACTAAGACACTTTAGCTAGTATCCTTTCTTTACTAAAAGATACCTCTAACTTTATCTACTATACTAACACTATATAGGAAGGTTAAATATCTATTACTCTTAATTACATCCTTTAGTACTATATATAGAAGCTATAATATTATAGCTATAAAATTCTTTCTTTATATATAGTCTATAATAAGTTAAAAGTACTATATAGTATAATAAGACGTTTATAGCCTATTTATTAGGCAATAAGCCGTTAATAGTTACTTATAATATATTAGTATTAGCTAAATACACTTACTATAAATAAAGGCGTAGCTATAACTCTTTAGGTGCACTTTAACCTCTTAGATAGGGACCTTATTATAGATAGTGTCACTTAGACGTCTACCTAATAAGTATAAGCGCTATATAGTGTATTAGGAGGTATTTAGCCGTATGACGATTAAAGTCATACTAAGTGCGCTACCTAGTATGCGTTTCTCGGGATAGAGCAGTTCCCACGGCTGCACGCTGCATTAGTATGAACGGCAGCGACCTATTGCTTTCGCGCATCCTAGGGCGATCGTTGTTTTGAGCTGGTCCCTCGGCGGCTCCTTCACGGCCACTACCCCACTTTGATAGTGTGTCTAAAATATACCGTGAGGTAGTTAGTGCTAACTAATAACCCAACTGAGAATTAAGCTGCCAGCTGGCTGCCAGCTGGCTGCCAGCTGCCCACCAAATCTACTACTCCCCACCATGATCAAATCTCTCCTCAGACAAATTGCAAGCATCCTTGATACGAAGCAAAATATCTCGAGAAAATCCGTGGATTGCCACTAATGGAGCCATAAAGCCTCCAAACCCGAGCATCCAACCACCACGATGCCATTTATCCTGATAGCCGGACCACAGGGGCAGTACAGCTGCACCATTGCCATCGCGCGACGCGTTTTTCGTCGGGGTGAATGAGCACGTCTACCCAGTCACAGCCACTGATGCCAACAAAATCATACAAATCTCAACATATACCCAACCACACATGTATTCAATATGCGGGTTTTATGTGTGGCTGAGAAGCCATCCATCTCAAAAGCAGTGGCTGGCCATCTCTCTGGTGGCCAGTTCCAGACCGTGAGTCTACATGCGCTGCCTGCTGCATAGGACAGGCGAACGACTAACACCAGTGCACTACAGCACAGCACTCGCAACCAATACATAAAGAATTACGCCTTTGATTTTGATTTTGGGCCACCATACGGCCAATGTGCCGTCACCATGACTTGTGTAACTGGCCACCTCACCAATCTCGAGTTCACCGCCGAGCACAAGAATTGGAGCTTCCCGCCACCAGAGTCGCTCTTCAATGCACCCGTCGTCAGCAGTGTGTACGATGTATGTGAATTCCGTGTACCCGGCCGGAGACTCAATCTCTGACTGTTCCCAGGACAAGAAGAATATTGCGCAAAACCTGGCCGAACAAGCCAGGTTTGCCCGCCTCCTCGTCATTTGGACGGATTGCGATCGCGAAGGAGAGCACATTGGCCAGGAGATTGTTGATGCTGCCAAAAAGGGCAACGGCCAAATCCAAGTCAAGCGGGCACGATTCAGCAATGTCGAAAGGGCGTAGGATACCACACCTTGATCCTATCCTTGGCCAAGTATGCACTGACTGACTTGGAATAGACACGTTTTATCTGCTGCTACTCGACTTGTAAATCTCGACGAGAAGCAAGTAAACGCTGTTTCAGCACGAATAGAGCTGGACTTGCGCATTGGCTACGCCTTCACCCGATTCATGACAAATAATCTACGGCCACTAGGTGGACCGATGGAAAATCTGACTTTGAGCTATGGTAAGCCTGTTTGTGCTGATTTCAAGATTACATCTTGTGCTAACCTGTACTTTCCAAGGTTCGTGTCAATTTCCTACTCTCGGTTTCGTTGTGGACCGCTACTTTCGGGTTAAGAACTTTGTCCCAGAACCATTCTGGAGCATCAAAGTTACCGAAAGCAGGGAAGGGAAGCAAGCTCACTTTAACTGGTCACGCAGTCGACTTTTCGACCGCATGGCGACCGTTATTCTTTATGAACGATGCCTGGATGCCAAAATGGCCAAGATTACCAGGGTTCAAGAAAAGCCAACACGCAAGTACAAGCCACTACCGCTGACCACTGTTGAGCTTCAGAAAGCAGCTACTCGACTGCTTCGAATGAGTGGTCAGCAGGCCATGACCATTGCCGAAACGCTATACAACAAAGGATTCATCAGCTACCCAAGGACGGAGACGGACCGCTTCGACAAGGGTATGAACCTGCGAACATTGGTGCAGAAGCAGACCCCGGACCAGCGCTGGGGCGGATTCGCACAAGACCTCGTGGACGGTGGCTTTCAGCAGCCGCGCGAAGGAAGACACGATGATAAAGCGCACCCGCCTATTCACCCCATCACCTATGCCGCGCCAAGTGTGTTGAGCTATGACGAGGGCCGGCTGTACGAGTATGTAGTAAGACGGTTTCTCGCCTGCTGCTCAGAAGATGCCTTGGGTTCTGCTACGGAAATTGACCTGCAGTACGGGGAAGAGCTGTTTAGCGCTCATGGCGTCAGGGTACTGGAGAGAAACTACCTTGACGTCTACATATACGAGACATGGAATGACTCGGCAGAGCTGCCTAAATTCACCGTAGGAGAGCAGTTCGAGCCAACGGAGGCTTTGATGACAGAGGGCAAGACGGGACCACCATCATATCTTACCGAAGCAGATCTCATTGCGTTGATGGATGCCAATGGCATTGGCACAGATGCAACGATGGCGGAGCACATACAAAAAATTCAGGACCGGGAATACGTGGCGACGATTGACCGTTCTGGTGCTACGGGTGGCGGCAACAATGACGACGATGACTCGGACGGCGCGGAGGCAGGTAGAGGCGGACGGGGTCGGGGGCGTAGCCGGGGCCGGGGAAGAGGTGGGCGCGGCGGCGGCAGAGCGACGGGACGAGGCAGGGGAGGAGGCATCAAGGTGTTTGTGCCTACTCAGCTTGGCGTCGCGCTGATTCTCGGCTTCGACCGGATGAACTTTGAGACGAGCCTGGGCAAGCCGTTTTTACGAAAGGAGATGGAGCTCAAGATGAAGGCGATATGCGAAGGCCGGCTAAGCAAGGATGTGATGCTACGGGAGAGCATCTCGCAGTACCGAGAAGTCTTTATGCAGTCTCGCGAGAGGCTGAACGTGCTGAAGCGAGCCTGTCGCGAGTTTGTATTTGGTCAGCCCGTATAGGGCGTTGCCTCGAGAGTTACCGTTGGAGTAGAAAGATGTGGATAGGCGTAGGTAGGGTTGAATGAACATTACACCATCATGCGAACATTCTGGATTGCATGGCCTGGTGGAGTCGCGTGGGTTGTGATGATGCTTGGAGGACGGAACCAGCTTCCTTGTTTAGGCTGGGTAGGGTAGGTTGTGGGAGGGGGGAGGGGGAAAGCTGCATGGAAAAGAGGGAGAATCTCGGCGTTGCTGACCTGCAATCAATGCAAGGTGGGTGGCAAGCAGAAGAAGGAGGGCGTATTGCAGAGCGGGGTATGCATTTCGTCAATGTCAGAGGAATGAATGGGCTGCTGCTATCATGGTTGTCTGAATGCGGGGAGTTGAGGATGAACCGGACAGAGAAGCAGACGTAGGGATTGTTTCTGTCATTTTCTACTAGAGAAGAATAAGACCAGTAATTGGTACTTGCTGGCCGGAATTGGTCTTTGAGACAACACACGAGCCGGGGGCTGTGTGAGGTCACACAGCCCGATTCGCATGGGCGACCTCATGGCTGGCTTATCGTGATGGCGACGAGACCAAAATCAAGGAGTGACAATTAGGGCTTTTTTCGTCGTCATCATCGCACAAAACCGGCACAATGGAAACTAATCGGGCCGGCAGACCAAATAACACGCTCAGACGTCGGGTTGTTATCTTCCGGGCGGCGCGGGGAAGTGGGCTGGGAGAAGCCATTGTCATGGGCCAAGAAGGCGATAAAGGCGATTGATAGACGGCCGTGATCACAAGGCGCATCAAAACTAGGGCTTCGGGTAATACAGGCTCGGGAAAAATGGCTCATGGAATTTCGACACGGAGGAATAAAAAGAGGGAATTTATTTGTTTGGTGGGTTTGGGTTGGGCGTGCTTGTCTCGTCTCGTCTCACCATCGGATCCGGCAATGGCCTCACAAACCAAGTGTGTATGCATGGCATGGATTGTTATGTAATGAGAGTTATGAAAGATGGATCCAGCCAAGTGGGAGCGACCACGCGTTGGCAATCAATTTGAGGGAGGGAGAGCCAAGACCGGCGCAGCTGGGACTTGTTGATGTATTATTATTTTACGAGCCACACGCCCCTTTTGAGTCTCATCACTCGGATAGATAGGATTTAGTTATTTAGTCAGTGTTAGTGGGTTATTAGTACCTGTCAGTAGCCAAGCTATTTTCAGAATCCTCCCTGCACGTCAGTTTTAGTCAGGCCAAGCCATGACACATAACAGTAGGCATATAAGTACATAGAATGTCGCCTATTATAACAATGTCTAAAAAAAGACGGAAAAATGAATGAGAAAGAGCCGGTTGAAAGAACAGGCTGGCCTGTAGGAAAACGAAATGAAGGCTCTCAACTAATAATCGGTAAGAAGGAAGTCGACTTACATCCCAGGGGGTGTGTGTGTGTGTGTAGGGCTCCGCACAGGTCTTCCGAGTCGAAATTTTGAAACCGCACAAAAAGCTAAATGACGCAAACGATTCTTGCAAGATTTTTTCTGTCATTCTTTCTTTCAGGAATTGGCGAATGAAGACGACGTTCCGCTCCTGTGCACCGTGGACGAACCGAGAGGAGCATGTGCTCAAAGCAATGGGGCGCGCCAGACGCTGTAAAATGCGCTGCATCCCGGTACCAAGGTGGGCACCTCGGTAGCACAGTTCCCACTGTAAATTTAGCGCCTTTAGCGGAGGCCGGGAGTGTTGGTAGCTCGGGAGTGTGTTGTAGAGCTTATTAACCCGCAAGATGCGCGGATGCAAAGAATGCATTTGGCTTGTCTTGTGATACCTGGGCGCACCTTTCTTGACGTGTATTTTGATAGGCGGAGTGATGGGTCGTGTCAAACCCCGACTGCCGGTTTTCTGGGTGACACTCTCTCTGCAGGTTGGGTTGTTCAATGGAGTACAAGACAGGCTGGCAGCTGTCGCAGGCTTCAGGCTTCAGGCTTGATACGGGCAAACCAAACGGCGCACTAATAACGTATGTAGATGCTACTGTTCCGTCAGGCGGGCCTGGTTGATGTACGCAGCTGCAGCTACCAAGGAAGATAGTAGCTACTAGGTAGCCAGCCTCACTCACACTACATTACAGCGTCTTCCCCACGGATTCTTCGTATCAACTGATGCGCCCACGTTGCCCGCTTTGCTGGCCGAGAAGCCCCGATTTCGCCGCGCGGGGAAGCAGGACCGGACCAAGTCCTTCACGCGAATCTGATGAACCGGATGATGGGCTGGTTCAAACCCCACCGCACACAGCAGAAAACGAGAAAACACGAAAATAATTAGGGCAAAAAAACACACAAGTCGCGTCACTTGAATTTCCATTTAGACTGCGGATAGACGTAGTGTGCTGTCGTCAGATCAGCTTACTGGTCAGTTCAACGTCGCGCGAGACCGTTTGCGCTGTTTCCGCAGAACACGCCTTGAGCCCACTAACTTGGTACTAATAAGCTAAGAAGGCATGTTACCTAAAAGGAACAGAAGGGTGACGCAGAGCGTTTACAGAGGCAGCACAAGACGGCAAGCGATATGGGCCTTGTACTCAATTGTCAACATGCGCGCACAGGAAACTCGCGAAAAAGGAAAAGAAAAAAAACAGAGAAAAAGGACTCGACAAAGGAGGCGTCACTGCAACCTTCATTTCTTCGGTGTTCCCCGAACCCGCGACACGCGCCGGCTGCTTTTTAGGACTAAGTTTTGCGGCTGGGCGTCATGGGATTACCTGCCTATAACTCGGCTTTCCATGCGAGTGAGTCAGCTATGTACAATAAAAAGTGCAACGGACAAGAACAAGGGAAGGTACATTTCTCGCAGGTATCTCGCGTCGCAGCCAGCCCACTACATCGGCGAGAAATAGCGGGGCTCTCGGCGCACACCCTCCACCACTGACGACACCATGTCGCGTCGAGGTACTTGCGTACAGTAGCAAGGACACACGGAAGACGCAAGTACATGCCCTTCACAGTCTGTCACCCAAGACTGGCGTCGCTGTCACCTGCCACGCCTCTCCCGAGGACAAAGGGTACCGGTGGTGCCGTGTACCTCGTCGCCGCGCTCCCAGTTTTAGGCTCGGGCTCGGGCTGGTGTGGCTCGCTCAGACAACTCAAATCGCAAAGTCCCTTCTCGCTGCTGGCCACGGTAAAGTATACCTTTTCAGCGACACAATAGCCTACCTGCCTTCGATAAATGCCACCGAGGAAATGTCACGCCAAAACGCCACGACCACCCCCCCCCCCCCCCCCCTCCCTCCATTTAGCATCGTGCATCCGTTACAGTGGTGCAGTGTTTCGCTACAGGGCACTTTGTCCGCCTAATCTACCTGCTAAACTAACCGTCTGTCAACGCTGTCAACGTCAACGTCCTCCAACGCCCTCCCCCCCCCCTGTTATACATAACTCCCCGTCTCACCGCGCCTCCCACCCTCCCTTCTTCCCTTCTTCAAAGCAACACAACAACGAATCCCATTCTACTATAATCATCGAGAGTCATCTGTCACAGTCCAGAGAGTCGCGCCAGCTCTGCCCGCCTGCCCATCCAAGCTACCTACCTATCCATCATCTCTTTCCCCTCTAGCTTCAGGTCATACCAGTTCGCCAACTTCCGCTTTGGGACAATTTAGGTAGGTCCCTCCCAGTGACTCAAGCGCACCTTCACCACCAGCTCCTGCATCGCGAGATTGCAGCGAGCACATTTCCACATCGTCCCTCGCTCCTCTGCCTCGCCAAACTCTTCTTCAACATCTTCCTCTTCTTCTCCAAACGACACTCCCACTCTCTCTCTCTACCTGCCATCACACCACACCTCCGCGACACCCGCGCTAACTCGCCTATCCTCCCAGAATTGTTCTGAAGCTCCCCTATACACCTGGTACACAACATCATGGCTTCCAAGGCAGCAGCTGCTCGTGACATTCCCCAGGCCTCCTTGAACCGAGACAACTTGACTGTTGTAGCGGATCGGAGCGACCCGGCGACTGTGGCACGATCTCACAACCTCCCGACTCCTCCCAACTCCATCTCCCCTGCGCTTCCCGCTCACGGTCTCAAGGCCCAGCTTCAGAAGGCGGCCAAGCTCGAGCCCATCGACTCCGACTTGGACCTCCACGAAGACGCCCGCGACCCCAAGCGCTCCGTCTCCCCGCATCACGATGCGTCGGGTATCATCACCAGCGCCATGCTGGCCACGTTTCACCTCCCAGAGATCCTGCTCAACCACGGGCCTCTCGCGATACGACACATAATCGGATACCTGACAACGTCTGTCCCCGGCTTCTCCGGCATCCCTCCGACTAAGGCCCGCAGGCTGGTCGTCGGTGCCCTCGAGAGCCGCCGAGACGGTGCGCATGGCGACAACGAAGTGGATTTTGAAAAGGTCGGCTGGGGACGGTGGAACGCCCGACGCAGAGGACTCCCAGGACGTGACCGCGACGCCACGCCCCCCGAGTCCCTGCCCGGCGGCGGTATCCCCATCTCCAGAAATGCCCTGAGAGCCCAGGAGAGGGCCAGGGCAAGCAAGTTCGGTTCGAGTGGCGAGTCCTTCCACTTCTCCCACGACGATCACAACGACATGCCCATGATGGAGGATGAGGCCGACAAGATGTCCATGGACGGATACGAGTCGGCTTCATGCTCCGAGGCTCCCGACGACGATGTCATCATGAATGACGACCCCGAGGATGTCACCGACGACGAGGACTGGGCTGCCATGGGAGCCGCCGCTCTGCGTGCCGAATCCTACCCCAACATGGCCGCCGCCCTGTCCAGTCCCAACCTGCCCATCCCGCACACTTATGCTGCGACGGGCATGCGTGCCTTTTCCGGCCGGTCCGGCATGGCTCGTCCCCCTCAATCACCCTTCGATATGATGGCGCTCGCCAGTGCCTCTGGCGCTCAGGAGCGTGAGGCTGTCGAGGCGCTTCTACGACTCGGTTCTGTATAATACGATATGCATGCACGGCGTTTTTTTCCGGTGCTTTTACTCTTCTCTTCTCTTGTCCTCTTATCGCTTTATGCAACTGGGTCCGGATATCGAAATGCGCTCGGCCAACTTGGCTGTGCCAAATGGAATGCGTGTCACGCGCAAGTGATGTGACTGCGAAACCATCACATCATGGCCGGCTTTTACGATGACACGGGTTCCTAACCTTTGCTTTGGAGCTTTTTCTTCCCCCTTTCTCTCAACTCTTCCTACACATCCCTTTTCTGGTCTCTGGCAATAGCTGGCATTTGGGCAGATACCCCCGCAGCGCGAAGCTCAACCACCCTTGCCCGGCGGAACCCTCGTGGCCTTTCTTGTCACTATACGTTTCTCCTGGTATTCCTTTTAATGGCTCTTTGTCGTTCGCTTCCGCTACTTTTCTTATCTTCTTGCACATACCATTTTGCTGGCAACCGTCCCGAACCAGTTCAACACTTTTTCTTACTTCAACCGTCGTCGAGATTTATCCGCCTGAGGCTTCACCCCTGGCATCGCGCTCCGGCAGCTGTTGAACAGTGAACCTCCGGATGCCTCGGCAATCTACGACACTGCAAAATAATAATCACCCTGCGACCCGCCTACTCAGACGGGCTTGGAGGGAAAACCATATACTTATATAAAAGGACATTGATCAGTGGCTCCGTGGGAGCCCTGGAATATGTGAATGGAATATGTGAATAGGAGGACACTGAATGGTTACTTTTCAAGTAGCTGCATATATTTTGGTTCAGACGAGGAGACTCTGAACCTGTCCTCGAACGGCGAGGACAATCTTGCGCTTCAACAAGGCGAGAGACGGGGATATAAATAGGACCCTGATTTTTTTTTATTTTGGGATGTCAAGAGCACTTGCTCTTTGTTTAGGTAGTCTTCCTTTTGGTATCCGTACCCAGGCCTTGCCTGCATCCAATGGAAACTCTTGATCCTAATTCTGTCCCCCGATATAATTGTGCAGTGTCGTAACTGATATTTAGGATGGCTACACCATGCTGTCTTTGGCGGCTGTTACTGGGCCTCGTTACTTGGAGCCGTTGGCCATTTGTTCGTCTTGTTCTTGTACATTCATACTGATACGACGTACCTTGGTCTAAGAGTAGTCTAGGGAATCACAGTGTATGCTTGCCACCACACTCGGCCGTAAAAAGAAATCTAAAACCACAACAAGGAAATCCAAAATCGCTAATGAAGCTTCTATCCTTACAAACGAGACCCCCATCGTCCCCCCGGGAACCGCAATCTGATCAGTTGCCGTCCGCCTCGCTAAACTGGCTGGCCGCCAGAGACGAATCGCCGAGTATCAGGCCCCATGCCTTCTGCAGCGCCATGTCCTTGAAGGAGACGACGTTGAGGTGTTCCTGCCTGCTGCGCCAGATGGTGCCCGTGCGCTTGACCTCGTCCCAGCCGGTCATGTTGCGCTTGCCGCCCGGGTTGTCGCCGCCGTGGATGTCCGAGTTGGCGCCGCGCTCGCCCATGCCGATGCCTTCGACGTACTCCCACTGGGCAAAGACGTTGGGTTGGACGCTGTAGGCGACGAGGTCACCGGACATGGTCAGGCGGCGCATGATCAGGTCTATGGGGTTGTCGAGGTCCACGGCGGTGCGCAGTAGCAGCTTGGCGGCGCCGGTCTGCGAGATGGCGTAGGCGGTGGTGCAGACTGGCCCGCCGGAGCGCCGTACAACGCGCTCGGCGCCGAGCTGGGCGCCCCAGTAGTCGGAGCCGGGCGCGATGTGGTCGTCCGGGTATCGTAGGGCCTCGTCTTTGTGTGCGGATTCCTCGGCGCACTGGCCTAGGGAGAGTAGATCCCAGTGCGTGCTGTGCCACGGGTCGCTTGGGGAGAGGGCGAGCCGGTGGCCACCGGGGTCGTCGCGGTGGCGGAATGAGGGATTGAGCAGAGTTCTGGACTGCAGCGCGTCGAGAAGGTAGGTGAAGTGCTGGTTGAGATTGCGCATGATGTCGCGTACCTCGACGTCCCAGGCGGCATCGGACTCGAGCACGAGGACCGCGGGGGTCTTGTCGCGGAGCATCTGGCTCCAAATCTACAAGTCGTGGACAATGTGATCAGTGACACCGTTCTGCTAGTCTTTTTTGGCGGCTAAGATACGCATACAGAGGACAACATACGTTAGCATGGGCTCGCCAGCAGCCCTTCTCCCCCTTCTTCACGCGCGTCAGGTGCTCTGGAGGCATGCCCGCGTCGTTTATTTCGTCTGCCAAGACGCCGCGCACCTCGGTGATGTCGATGCCCGAAAGCCATGCCTGAAGCGTCGCCGCGTCGAGCCGGTCGAACCGCGATGGTAGGTTGATGAACTGAATCGAGCCGAAACCGAGCGTCGCATTGCCTGCGGCGTCCATGAGCCGTCGCTCTGCGGACGACGGCCGCGCCACCGTTGCGTTGGATGTCGGTTCTGTATATGTTTTTCGTCGCCCGCCAAAGGTAGCAGCGCCGAAGCTGGCTCTGCTCACGCTGCTGTAAAGGCAGGTGAGCACAAGGCAGAGGCTGACGAAGGTAGCGATGCGGAGGAGGCGTGAGCGGCCTCCACCGAACAGCGAAGATGGCCGGTCGCGCCAGCTGCCCGCCTTTTTCATCTTGAGGGGGTCGGTGCTACGAGGTAGCAGCCTGCAATGGTAGGTAGGTAGTTGGAGAGAGAATTCGGCAGGTGTCTGGTTGACGTTAATCCCGGCGGTTATCAATGTAACACAAAGTCGCGTTCTAGCGACTTGCACAAAAAGAAATCTGAATAAGGGATTTCAGCAATAGACTGACGTGGTAGTTTGAAGGTCATCAGAGGAACACAAAACGAGAGGGCAAAAAAAAAAATGAGTCGAGAAGTGGGAAAATGAGTCGTGTAGGGGGGCGGAAATTGATGACCATCGCAGCCTGATCAAACCCGATCAAACAATGCTCCGCTGTCCACTTTCGTCTGAAGCGGTCTTGTTCACCAATGATGCCCGCTTGTGACCAACCTGTTCTTGCCAGACAAAGAAAGCCCTTGTGCAATTTGCCAAGCCTGGTCTGACAACCGAGTCAGCCGAAGCCATCCCTGTTATGCATGACTGCGAGAAGTTCTTTCCGTGATTGACGCCCTAATAAGGATCTCTGGGCCGTAGATAAAAGCCGACGTATGAATACTCGAAGCTTGGATTAACATCTGTGATAAATCGATGTGGTATCCTTGTCTATCGAGAAACGTGGCTGGTGGCATCTCGAATAACTCGTAGCAGAAGCAAGGTGTTGGCCGTGGCCCCGTTTCAGTCGGAATGACACAGCTGGCTCCACGGAGAGACAAAGGTGATGAATAGATCCAGAGAGACTAGTCCGTGTTATCGATTTTTTATCTTCTTTGCAAGGGCGGTCGCTGGGGTTTTCCGTCTCGCATTACCACTACAAACATCATCAGTCCAAGATCAATCTCGCCTTGGCACGCCACGACCGTGCCATTGGAGCCCGCATTCTATGTGTCCGGGAAACCCTTCCGGCTTCCGAATGCAGCCACGCTGATCAGGCCTTACACCAAGAATCACTGATCGTGACAGCATCTCGACACGGAGATATATGTAGAAATGAGCCAAGAATCGAAGTGGCCCGAGTTTTATGTGATGAGGCCAAGCTGGCCTCTGGCTTGCGCTTTCCTCTGGCTTGCGCTTTACCAAGAGTCGGCGCCGCCATCAGCGTAGTTCAGGGAGTGAATCGTGCACAGAAAACACCGCCGCTTTCCACTGAATTGTCTCTTCCTCGAAATCCTCTCACGGCGAGCAATGTTGCTACAAGAGCACAAAGCCGAGACGGGGAGTATCTGGGCGGGCCTCGATCTCGTTACCGTCATCTAATTCTTTAGAACGCGTGTAACGCCCGAGATCAGCTGCTCTATTGATGCTGTAAGGAATATTCCACCTGCTGCTCGGCCACAGCCACCCGCGATATGAATTAGCTTTAGGGGTTTTGTGGAAGTCTTTCTCTGGTCATTCCAAGATGGTTGTTAAATCGCTCCGGCCAGAGAAGTCACCTGTGCGTTGATTGGGAGGAACTGACAGTACTGCAGGGGGGTCCTGAATTAGCTTATGAGGAACCCAGCTGGGACGTTTGTCGACGATAGACAAATAACAAGGACACCAAAAAAAGAAAGAGTAAACATCCGAGCCCGCCGCATTTAGAGGTGCCAAGTTTCTGAGCTTGGATGTCGCTGACGACTGCCGTCTTGGCCCCGTGGTTTATGCTGTCACCAACGCCAAGGGGATTTCCAGGGTTTGAGATAGACTATCTGCGCATGCCTGCTCAGATGTGAAGCCGTCTTCAAACTTTGTGCGTCTGGGGGCCAACAGAGAATGCGAAAAATTGCGAGACGAGGCGTTGTTGATCTGCGCAGCCACCCACGTGAACAAGCTTAAATTTAAAAGCTGGCGTCGTCACTAATAACCAGCCCCCAAAACTAGGGCCTAGAGCTGTGTCTGTTCTCTCTGATTCGGCGTGATTTACGGGTAATGACTTTTTGGGTGCTTTGGGATGCCGCCTCGTCGCCTCAGCTGGAAAGAAAGAAAGAATGGATGATTGATTCCCTTATCGAAATGCGGGGAGGGAGCCAGGCAATGAGCGGATATCTTGGCTGCGCTGGCTTGGGAACTGCTTGGCTAACCAGGGGCACTCAATATTGCGGGCGAGGTCACTGTAATGGCCTGTGTGAGAGGCAATTTCTGATCAACATTGACAAGTCGGCATTGCGCCTCGCCGAGAACTTGGCAGCGATTCTTGGCATATTGAATTGATTGTGTAGCTGCGCCCAGCGCCAAGAAAAAGGGAAAAGACGTCGACGCCTTCTAGACCAGGGTCGGGGGTTGAGGGCCACAGTGCGCTGAAATAAGCAACACGTGGAGGGACAGCATAACTGAGCAATTAAAACTTACTCGTAATGCAACGGTCGTGAGCCAAACATGGAGCCAAACATGGAGCCAAACATGGAGCCAAACATGGTTGACCATGTGGCCCGGATCATGTCATGTCACCTTTGCAAACCTTGAAGACGATGCCGAGACCTGACCTGCTGTAGCGTCGCCGTTTGGCAGGGGATCAGCTCATGTGCCACGCATGAAAACGAGCTTGATTAGGTGGTTCGTCCAATGCTTCCCCAGCTAGGCCTGTTGCCCATCCAAGTTTGGGCGACAGAGGATGTAGTCTGTGTGAAAGTGACCGTATTGGAATCCGCGCCAGGTTAGCGAAGCAGCCAAGCCACAAGGCCGAGCCCGCATCCACGCCAGCGCGAAATTGGAAGAAATAAGAGAAGGACGGTTCCATGGGCCGTCTCGAGACATCGGCAAACTAGCTCGTCTAGTGAGCTGGCAGGGCCTTCCGCCTTGCAGCAAATGTCTTGGACCTCCAATTTGCTGGGCATACCCCAGCCAAGCCCCACGCATTTTAGCGATTGCGGCATGCTTTATACGTTGGCGGCGGAGGGGCACAGAGCCTGGGCGCCCGGCGGAAAAGCTTGATTCATTTCTTGTTCGGTCTGGGCGATCGCTCGCTGGGTTGCCGGCGAGGAGGGAAGGGCGAGATGGCCTCATTAGGCTGTTCGCAGACCGGGTCGTCCGGGCCCGGTGGCCACTTGACGTGGGACGAAAAACAAGAGATGAGTTTGCGTGGCCGTACGATAGAGCATTATGAGCCGGTAGATACTAGTTAGGCTTCGAGTAGTGTCATGGCAGAGAGAGTGCTCAGGCTGATGAACGTCCGTTTGATGTATGCTCTTGCAGCTGTGGCGGCAGCCATAGCCACAGAATGGGAGCGGCCATAATCTAAAAAAGCGAGCGAATGACATTCGTCGAATCAATAATAGCAGCGAGGCAACGGCCAGTCGCTTCTTTCGAGAGGAGCCGCAGCGAAACAGCCACGGACTGCCGATCATGCCAATATGAGGCAGTTGTGCGACACCTTCGTTCTGACTCGTACTTGGCTCGCTGGTGGTCAGCTTGGGGTCGGCGACAAACAAACAAAAACCATATACGAGACGACGAAAAGTACTTTGACCCTTAATAATTAATATGCGCAGGCAAACTCAGTTAGCATTCGTTCTTTTTTTGGGTGCTCTGACGAAGCTGGATTTGGCAGCAAGGCGATCGCTGCACTGGTACAGGTCCAGCATTTTCGGCTGCTGCGAGATGGAGGGGAGGGCGCTGCCCACCCCTTGCCCTTTCGCCTTTCCGAGAGCAGCTGAGGATCTTTCGTATCACCGATGACGATAAAAGCACCATGATGCCATGCCATGCCATGCCATCGCACAAGAAATCAAGAGATATGAGCTCATTCCTGCCGCTGGCCTGGATTGGAAACGGGGATCAGGAACGGACAGTTGCCCAAGGTTGGGCTGGCAAACAGAGAGAGAGAGCCTGAGAAGAGCCTGGACCGCCAGAGAGCCCATTCATTGCCTTGTCAGAGTACAAGGCGAGTGCTGAGCCCGCACCCCACAGCCACCACAGCAGCCAATGGCACGCTGTTGATGAGTGTTCCGCCAAGACCGCCAAGCTCTTGGCGGTCTTGGCAAAGTCTGCTCCGCCGCACTTCCCAATGTCCAGGCAGGCTGCACTACCTCCGTCACCGCATAGATATGGAGTGGCTCCAGGTACTCCTGCCAAGGGATACTTCAACTTGGCATGCCAAGACCGCCAAGACTTTCCGCTCGCCCCTTCAGTCGTCGCGCCAAGACCTGGCAACTTGGCTTTGGTACCTACCTAAGTATCAGCAACATCTAAAGCCAACCGCCCTCCCCTCCCCGCAACGTTATCTTTGTTTTTCTTTTTCTTTTTCCTTTCCTATTCTATTCTTAAATCCAGGTCTCGCTTCTCCTTGGCTAATTCTCGTCTCAATCGAAATATACAACCTCGCCCAGCTCCGTTCGACATTCCTCCCCTCGACACCTTCCATCCGCTAAGAGCAAACGTCACCACCTCTCTCCCGCGCTAATACAACCCGATCCCGTCCCGCAACCGCACGTACCGGCCGTCCTCTTAACAGCGTCACTCTACCCTTGGACCGTTGCAATGTCGCAACTTCCCGATATCTCCCAGGTCACCTCTGGGGTCAGCACCAGCACCAGCAGCGACTCCAAATCTGCCACCCCCGCGCCCTCGAGCGCCAGCTCCAGCGCCGCCTCCCTCGCTCTCATGGCCGAGGACAACCTCACATGCCGCTGGAACCAGTGCAACCAAAAGTTCGCCAGCCCTGAGATTCTTTATGTATGCATCCCGCGCTCAAGTATTGTTCCTTTATCCCCAGCCTGTCTCTGACCCCCATCGCCTGTAGGAACACATCTGCGATCGCCATGTTGGACGCAAGAGCACCAACAACCTGAGCCTCACTTGTCAATGGAACTCGTGCCGCACTACTACCGTCAAGCGTGACCACATCACCTCGCACATCCGAGTCCACGTCCCTCTCAAGCCTCACAAGTGCGAGTTCTGTGGAAAGTCGTTCAAGCGGCCCCAGGACCTGAAGAAGCACGTCAAGACGCACGCCGACGACTCCGTCCTCTCCCGCCAGGACAATGGCTTCAACTACCGACCCCAGTCTAAGGGTATGTTTCTTCCACACCGCCGCTCCAAGGACTCGCAGAGCAACTTGCTAACGTACGCGGCAGCCCCCAGCTACTATGATCACAACGGCCAAATGCGTTCCGGCCATGCCGGCTTTCCTCAGCCGAGCCACCCAGGCAGTTACTACGCTCCGCAACAGCCGGCGAGCTATGGGATGTACTTCAACCAGCCGCCTCTCAACGCCCCTCGCGCGGAACACATTGGCTACAGCGCCGCTTCCGCTGGCGGATACGACCGCAAGCGCACATATGACATGGTTGACGACTTCTTCGGTAGCGCCAAGCGCCGCCACATTGATCCTTCGTCATACGCCGACATTGGCCGCTCCCTTCTTCCCCTGCACGGGTCCCTGTCCGTCCCCAACGGCCCCATGGCCGCCGCCGAGCAGCACTACATGCCCCAGCCGGCGCATGTCTCCGGCGGCATGAGTGCTGGCGTCCATCCTCCCATTTCCCACAACCCCCTTGCCCAGCAGTACTACCTGCCCATACCCAGCGCCCGCACCCAAAAGGACCTCGTCCAGATCGACAACCTGCTGGGCCAGATGCAGGACACGATTTACGAAAACGCCAGCCACGCCACTGCCGGCGTGCACATTCACAGCGGCAGCGACCACGGCTACAGCGGCGGCTTCCGCAATACGCCTTCGCCCAACACCATGCACCGCGGCTCGCCCACGCACATGGCGGACGGCTACGCTGTCTCCGCCGCCAGCATGGCCTCGCCGCTCACTGCCATCTCCTCCACCGGTACTCCCGCCGTTACTCCTCCCTCTAGCTCCATGTCCTACACCTCGGGCCACTCCCCTAGCCCCTCTGCCTCTGGCATGTCTGCCGCTGGCCTCTCCCCGCAGTCGCGCCACAGCCCAGCCGCCGTCATGTACCCCAGTCTGCCTGCGAGCCTGCCTGGCGCCAGCCACGGTTACGGACAGTCTGCCACGGCCACGCTCGGCCCCAGCTTCGACATGACGGAGCGCCGCCGCTACTCGGGCGGCCTGCTCCAGCGCGCCCGCGGCCCTCTGCCCGTGCGCTCCGCAGAGCCACTCTCCAGCGGTGCCACCACCCCCAAGGCCGCTCCCGGCGCCGAGGGTCCCGCGTCTCCCTCCTCCTCGGACTCGTCCGAGGTCAGTGAGACGACGCGCGAGCGCGAGGAGCAGTATGACCGTTGGTTGGAGAATATGCGCGTCATCGAAGGCCTACGCGAGTACATCCGCGGTCGTCTGGAGCGCAGGGAGTACGTCCAGGATGAGCCCGAACGCGGCAGCGGCGACGCCATGGATGTCGACGTCAAGAGTCCTCAGATGCCACCCCGCACGCTCGGCAAGGGCAAGGAGGGCAACTCTCTGTATCCCATCCTCCCCGTGCCCGGTTCTTGAAAGTCGGTGACTCTGTAGTTTCTTGTGATATTCTTTTTCCGGCGTTTCATGCGGGATGGGGCTACTGGAATGTGTTTTGCGTGGGAATTGGGCAAGGAGTTTAATGGAGCCGGAACATTGCTCCTTTTTCTTTCTTTCCTGTTGAATATTGTTTGCGACTCTGAACGATTTGAGTTTGTTATAGCGCAGAAATATGTACTGCCATGATGTAAATTTGCCGCCCTCTACTTGTTGAATTCACATCATCTCTCTTACCATATAACCTCCTACCTTGTACTTGATCTTGACGACCAGTGATGTGTGCCTGCGACAAAGACTCCTGTATTTTCCTACCCCGTGAGACTACGGCGCGACTGCTGCAGTGCCAGACATTGATCGATATCCCTACCTACACCCTTTTCGCTTTCGCTGCCGCTTCTCTCGTTCCTCGTCCTAGAAAGCACTGCGACTGCTTCCATCTAGTTTCCGGATCCTTACTTCGAATCCCTAGCCTCTCTAGCTTGGCTCACAATATACGAGCACAGCCCGATCGCGCCGGCTCACCTAATCTGACGCAGCCTAGTGATGTCGCCTTGCCTTTGCAGGCAGGATCGGCACAGAGACAGTCTAGGCGTAGACGTGCTACCACAACGGGGGAATTTGTGGACTGCGACTTCCACTGCACCTTGCCCGGAAATGCAGAGAATAGAAATGAATAATAATACTACTAATAATAATAATAATAATAAAGAGGCCTCGGGCGAGCACCTGGCGGCTTCCCTTGCCTGTTTTGGAACGAGCCGTAGGGCCGGCGGCCTTGCAGCGCTGCCGGGGGCCGCTCGTTGCAACCCTGACATGACAAGACGTTGGTGCTCCGAGGCTTGCGTAAAGACTGCCCGTTATTACGTAGCCCCATGCGCGGGATCGAGGAGAAAAGAGAGAGCCGATCAAAATAAATGCTCGACATCGGCCATGCGGGGGTGAGAGTAAACGACGAGCCCCGCGCCGGCTGAAGTTGCTGGGCTTGTCCTGCTCTCTCCCGGCCTCTCCCCGACCTCCCCGTCAGCTCCCCTCCTGACATTTTATACATCTCACCTTTTTTTTTGCCTGTCGCCCCCTTCCCGACCAAAGCACCTGCAGCAGCACACACTGAACAACTTAACTTGCCCACCTCCAGCTACCCATCAAGGGGGGTGGTCATACATTGAGTGGATTTTTCCCTAGTAAGTATTTTATTTATCTTATGTGTTTTATATATTCTTAGTATCTCTTGTATTTTGCATATTTTATATATTTTAGCTGTCTTTATTGTTTTATATATCTCGGATATTTTCTATATCTTAGGTATCTTTTTTATGTGGGATATTTTATTCATCTAAATTTTAACTGACTGCTGCTCCCATCATCAGGTGTATTCCTTCGTGATAGCTGCTGAGCACGCGTAGCCTCTATCATATTTGAAAAGTTTTCCAGCAATCTCGTTGATTGTGTCGATAACCCAGAAGCTGGCACTCCTAGTGGCGCGGACGACATTAAACTCGGAGTCTAGGCTGGCCTTGTGTAGCCGATCATTGATGTCCATCTTAATCAGACCTCTATCCCGGCCGTCGTTTGGATTAATAGCGTTGCTGATTATAGCTTTACCTCTAATGTGTCCGCGAGTAAAGGACATAAGGGTAGACGCTATACTTTGATTATATCCGAGCCGCCTCTGGTAGATCTTGTCTACAGTCTCTTCGTTAAACCCGGCAAAGAGTAGAAATTCGCAAGAGTCAAGGTCTTTAGGCACCTCCGCACACTCTTCTAAGGAGCTGGAAGAGTAGGAAGCGACCGGCACAGTTCGAAAGCCGGGGCCGCGCGTTGTAGGAAGGGGATAGGCAGTCATTGCCAGCCGTCTGAGAAAACGTGCAAGTCGTCATTTTAAAGCCAGCGTGGTGCTTTAACGAGAGAGAATAGAAGATAAGAGTAGGCTGGCTGAATATATTACTTTCATGCGAGCTCTAGAGTTCAACAGAAATACATATTGCCACCTAGTGTTGACCGCCCCCCCTTGATGATAGGGTTGGGGTTGAATGCTTGGGTCAATGACAAGGAAGCTACCAAGATGGCACCTTAATAATGCAGCATAAGCGGAGAACTCCTGCTTTCTGCCACGATCAGCAGGCTTGCGGATATTTCTCTGGATGGATTGCCGTTTCCATTTCCGTTCAAAGGTTGTCTGTCTCTACTCGGTCAGCATCTGCGGATGGCTTTAATGGCTATGGCTACTTGGTAAAAGAGATTGCAGTTACACTAATAATACCTGCCTTCCGGGAGCGATCTCCGGATTACCTAGAATGGCCCGACCTTGTTCCAGCGTGCATGCATGTGCATGGTGCTGGGGGAGTCAGACGATTGGACAGGGGTTGCAAGCAGGCTGAGAGGGGCAGTGTAGGTTCGGGCTCTGGTAGCAGCGGCTTCCTTTGAACTTGCCATCAGCAGCTGATCTATTATAAGGGAGGGCTTGTTAGAAACACTGGAAAACTGGATTTATTTTGTGATTTTGTAAAGTCGGAGAGGCCGTGGAAGTTATCATGCACTACCACCAGTCAGCCACCGCCTGTACTTTGTCCGCCAATCCGGTGTCTGTGCGAACAGCCCTTTCAAAATCCAAATGGCCAGTTTACGATCTGATTGCCCAGATAGGTATTTCGTAACTACCTACCTACCGAGCTGCTAGCAACCTTCTGAGGTAGGTACCAATATTGCATGGCTGGCCGGCTATATGGCTCTCGCCACCCCCCCCCCCCCTAAAAAACGCCAGACAGCACCAACATCCACTGTAAATTATAAATCGACACACCCACCCAATTGAAAGTGCTCGGCCATCGCTCGCGACAGCCGGCCCGGCCTCTCGTTTGCTACCTTTTTTTCCTTCCCTTTTTCTGCTGGCTTCGCTCTCTCCTCTTTCGACTACCTCATGGTGCGGATTAACCTCCAATCAATTTCCACCCAACGGATACCTCACTAGCCAAAACCCGTCGCTTCTCCAACCGCCAAAACTCTGTTTGATTCTTCCATCCTTCTTCCTTTCCTTCCCCCTTCCCCTCCCCATTCCTGCCCTCCTCCTCCTCTCCCAGCAGACCTCGTCTTGCAATCCGTCCCATCCATGTCCATTGATCATCCTCGTCGGCCCTCTCCGACGTTTCACATTCGCCGCCCTTCGCTCGCCTGACGACATCACGGCAAAAACCGAACTCCAACTAACTCCGTCCTCTCCCCGGTTCTCCGCGGTTTTGTCTCCGCCAAATACCACCCGCCGCCGGACTGCAGTCTGCAGGCACCTTGCCAAACCTAAGCCTCGAGAGCCGTGACGACTGCCGGTCTCGCCTCCCTTTGCTTCTTTTTTTTTTTTTTTTTCCTTTTTGAACTTTATTTCCGTTGTCCTGCGAGCCTCGCCCCGAGACAGCGCCCTCACGGCGGTTCGGCCTGCTTCTCTTCTCTTTTCCTTCTTTTCTTTTCCATTTCCTTCTCCTCTTTCTTCTCTTCCTTTAATTTTAGGTCGTTTGCCGACTGATGGTGCGACCGGCTGCCCTTCATGGATACCCCGGGCCTGACCGATGCTGACGGCCAGTTGTCGTCTGGCAAACACCCATCACCATCATCGAGCGAGTCTCCCCCCTCAGCGTCAGCAGCCTCCCCCGCTTCCAAACGCTACAGGGCAACCAATTCTGCTCCTGATTGCTGTCGCACTTGCAGGCTACGCAAGGTAAGCAACGGCTTATTGCTCTTCGATTCATTCATTCGCCTTGCAGCGGCCTCGCAGCGTTGTTCGAGCTTCAGACGGCCGGCTCGCCTGTCGCTGCAACGTTCACGCCAAACCCCCAACAAACGGCCCCGGCGCGTCTTGCTCCCACTTGCTACCAACTTGACTACTTATCGCGCGTTTTCTAATGTTGCATTTTGTGCTGGTGTAGGTCAAATGCACCGGCAAGTCGGCTACCGGGCCTTGTACCAACTGTGCACGGCTCGAGCTCGCCTGTAGCTTCCAGAGTGCCGACAACCCAGGCAATCCCCAAGGTACGACGGTCCTGTCTAGCGAGCGGCCAGCGCTGCATTGAACTGTAATGCACGCGCACAGCTGCCGTCGCAGAATCCCTGTCTCGGACTTTCCGTCAAACTAACTCGTGCATGATTCGCAGACCGCGTGTCGAGAACCACTCCAAGCGCCAGCCACACCGAGGCCGGTACCCTACGCAAACGCGCTCAGAGAGCCTGCGGACAATGCCACTCCCACAAGACAAAATGCTCGGGCGACTTACCTCGTTGTCGACGCTGCGAGGCTAGCAACCTTGTCTGCGAGTATACGCCTACCAAGAGGAAATTCACAAGTGTTCGCTACAGTGCTGCCAATGCTGCCGACGGCGCGCCCACCCCCTCCGAGACCACCGTCAGTGTCCAGTCCGGCGAAGAGGTGGTGTCAGCCAATAGCCCAATGACCAGCAATTTGCAAGGCTATCATGTCATGCTCCTCGATCCCAACGTTCTGAGTGCCGAGTCCGTTGCTCCTTGTCCTACCCAGCCGTCCATCTCCATGCTAACTTGCCACTGCACTGCAGGGACAAAATGATCAAAAGAGACATTGTTTCTCGGCATTTTGAAGTGTACATGTACTGTCTCTACTGGATGCCCAGCTTGGGCTTCCTCCACCCTCCCACAATATGGCGCCAAATAGACGTACGCTCATATCCCTTTCAGCTCGGGCATGCCCTGGGAACTAATCCAAATCGCCCATAGGAAATGACTCTTCATCCAGCCAAAGCCGCTGCCATATGCTCGGTCACATGTTTTTTTGCCAACCCGGGCGAAGTTGGCCGCGACTTTGGCCAGAGATGCTGTAACCAGGTCGAGGCATATCTGGTTCGAAGCATTGATCGGTTTTCAGAAGAATCTCTCATGCTCACCACCCTCAATACTCTCTTCAACCTGTTTCTCGGTTCCTATGCCAGAGTATGGACATGTCTTGGTATTGGCTCCCGCGTCATGGTCGGGCTACAGGCGAATTGGGATTCCGGAATTTATAAAGGACGCTCTTGGATCGAGCAAGAGAGCTTGCGTCGGCTAGTATGGCAAAACTTTTACATGGATCGTTTACTTGCCGGAGGTTACGATGAGTATCTTGCAAATCGCAACGATACCTGGAAGCTCCGGCTGCCATGCAAGGAAGCGGCCTATCGCGGAAACCACCCAGTGATAGTGGACAGGCTGCATGATAACCCGCCTCCGCACATCGAAAATGCCGGGTTGCATGCTTGGCAGCTCCGGCTGTGTGACTTGCGACACCGAATTCAAGTGTACGTGTAAGTTGATATCTATCCCATACAGTTGCGCTAACAACCGATGGTAGAGCGGCCAAGCGATTGACACTCCCTCAAGTCAACATTTCGCGACCCGAACCATCTACAGTCATGGCGGAGATTAGAGCTCTCCAAAATGAACTAGGACGCTTTCATTTGTCGCTTCCCGAAGAGTACAAACTGACAGATCAAGTGGTTGAACACATTATGGGAACCGAGGAGCGCAACGGTTACATCTACCTTCACTCCCACATTGGTGTTAGCCACGTAGACCTGTACCGCTTTTCTCTGCCGGGCGTACACGGCACTGCACCGGACCTTCTGCAGCGATTGCCGAGGGAATTCGTGCTCTCGTCACAAAAGCAGGCTGTGGCGCACTCCATCAGCGTCGCTACCTTTTGCGATGTGGTTCGACGCGAGCATGAAAAGCATCCCTCGCTGCTGCCAATGCGACTGACGGGAGACTACTCCATCACGCACATGTGCACGCAGGCCATTCGAGTGCTGGTAGTTGCGCTATGTCACAACCTGTACCATGATCTGGCGGGCAAGACGACAAGTCCACCATGGAGGGGCATCAACTCGCGGGTGGTGACGGAGGCTGACATACGGGAAATGATTGACAACCTATTTAAGGTCATGGAGCCGTGGAGCCACATTTCTCGCATCACCAAGCAGGCCTACGAGGCCAACAGGGTCATGGTGGACCACTACTACAAGACGGGCAAGTTGAACGAGACACCCAACTCGGCATTGATCGAGGCGACGCGATTAAGCATGACTTCGGGCCCAGCGGGAGGGTCCATCCTCGGCAGTGGCGACCAATCCGTCAATACACAGTGGGGTGCGAGCGCAGGCGCGGGTTCGCCAGAGGACGGGTCACCGTACGACGCGGTGAATCTTGGATTCGAGATGGAGAACGGACCGCCTGGTGTACCGTTGTTTTTGGAGCAGGCGCGGATTGCGCCTCTGGAGGACACCGGGCTGGGGCTGTACGACGGCGACAACTCGTTTGAGCACTCTCCCCTTGCAGATTTCTCGAGGGAAATGGGTAGGGCGATTCGAGAGGACGAGCAGCTGGCAGCCAGCTGGCAGCATCGTACCGTGCCGGAGCTCACATACAGCGACAAGGATGTTTCAGCGTACCTGCGGTATCAGCAGCGTCAGGTGAATGGATACTCGAATGAGTATGTGAATGGACATGCGGATCCATCACGGTATCCGTATCCGGGACGTTTTTAAAAGACGTGGTTTTTAAATCCAAGAATCCAATACGGAAACTCAACAGCCACCACGAGTAGACTCAGGCCGCGTGTCTGGTGGCTCCGGATGGCCATGAAATTGATAGGGTCATGACTGGCGTTGGATCCTTGAAGGGAGGATCTTGGCGTATAATTTGTTGTTGGGTTCGAATTTGGTTTCCCACCATTCTACCCTCTGGGTCATAATAGATGATAGCCCATGAATGCAAGGGCGTGTCGGGAGAGGCCTGCTCGGTCGAGCGTAGGATGCGGAAAAGCAAGCACACAGGTACATACATACATCTATATAGGCGCTTTCATTATTATTGCCATGTTGTTCAATTGTTGTAGCCGTCGAGACGGGATGTATTACAACAGATGATGGAGAAGTTGCATAAACCAAGCTAGGCTGACGCGTCCTGTAACGACTGCGAAGGAGAAGAAACCAAAGCCTGGGGCTGACCCAGAAATAAATATTTAGTAATAATGCTGTTTTGTTTTGCATGCCGGCAAAAAAGGGACCTGGCGCTTCCACCGAGCGTGGTAGTGGCTTGACAGTTGTACGCAGGTAGTAGTTATAGGCGAAAAGCTCAGACAATGAAATATTTGTACCTAGGTAGTACGGTTACCTAGTCTTTTTTTTTTTTTTTTTTTTGGAAAACTCGTCCCTTGTTCTTCGTTACATTATGAATAGATTGCAAGTGCCAGAATTAGAGTTTCTATCGGCAGCAACGCCATCAAGAGCGGGCGGACCCGGACGTTGATGTGTTGCGGTAAAACCTCGGTCAAGCGCGGGCCCGCCATGGTCACGCCAATGAGGTTGTTTGGCAGCTGCCAAGGAGATGTGTGGATTCCGATGGGCGATCTAAATAAACAATCAAGCGCGGATAATAAGGGGTTCATTGAAAACTTTCGTGTCACGCCTCTACCGAGTTACGTACTATGGGGCACCTCCTAAATTACCTGTATTCGGCGCAACTTGACCATCAAACAGATCAAATAGGGGTGGACCTGGTAACTAGTTTCCCAGCCCGGCCCAGCCCGGCCCAGCGCAGCCCTATGCTACAGTTACAGAGCTCTGGCTGTGGAGGAGGAGTAAATAGGCCACTTACAGGAATTTCGTCCAGGTACCTACCTACCTTAGGTAGGTATCTTGAAATTCTAGGTGCCCGTGTAGAAATTGGCACGAGTGGGAGGCCCTGTGGCGCAGACGAGTACCTTGGGCATACTTCCTTGCTCTGCATATCAATATGTGTTCCCTTTGTAGCTTCTTGTCTCTTCTTCCCTGTGGATCTCGTTAGCCTGCTTGCCACAGGCCAAGGCGATAACCGATAATAAATCGCCCGTGGTCCATGCCAGTGAACGGATGGGGGATGGGGGATGGGGGATGGGATGGACGCTTGCAAGTTGCAACTGGGTGAGCGGATCGAGACAAGACGCATTGATGTTTGATGGTCATCCATGCACGCGAGCAGCGAAATACTCAACCCCAGGTCTGTCGGTATCCAAGCTCACCCTTTTTTTTTTTTTTTTTTTTTCGCATTTTTCCCCCCTGCAGCCTTATCCTGTGGCTTCGTTGTCCTAACTAGTAAGCCCCCCGTTTCCCATGTCATCAGCCACAACGCCATCGACGGCCCAAACCAGAACCAGGCTTTCAGGCATTTGCTTTTTTTTCGCATTCATTTCATCGACTCCATCCTTCCTCCTTCCCCTCGCTGTTCGCCTCTCTCTCTCTCTCTCTCTCTCGACACATCACATTGGGCAGACAACTAAATACCAAGCTACCAACCAACTGACTGCATGGCTCTCTAGCTCTGTTTCCTCTTCACTTTTGGTGGCCGTTCTTTTTTTTTTTTGGAGTCTCGCCCGTCGCTCGCTTTAGTCGCCGTGCCGCTTGCGTTTTCACGAGGCGCAGCAAGGGTGTGATCGACTCACCCTCCCCTTTTTTTCGACGGCATTCTCTCCTTCTTTATCCATCTTCTCTCCTCGTTGCTTTCCATTCGTCTCCCGCCAGCGCGCCGTTCCGTCTTGGTCCTCCCTCCCCTGCTCGACAGAAACCCTTCACCCCATCGAACGGACAGACAGGAACATAAGCGTGCTGTCGGGGATTGGATTGGATACCCGAACCGATACCCGTACCACGCCACCACCATCCTACCAGAACCACCAGAACCGACCCAACGAGCCCCGTCATGTTGGCGCAAATCCATCGTAACAAGCGGACCGCCGCTCTTGCCTCGGTTCTCTTCCTCGTCCTCCTCGTCTTCACCTGGCGTTCGCTCAACCTAGAAACGCTGCTGCCCGCGCCCCTACTGCACGGCGGCCGCGGCCAGGACTTCGTCGTTGCCGCCCCGATGCACGATGTGACCTGCCCAGGACCCATTGGCGAACAACTCTCCTCGAGGCGCATTCCCGTCGTCCGTGGCCGCAACGTCTCCAGTACTACACACGGCCAGAGTCTCGCCGTCCCCAAGGTCGTCGCTCTCATTTTCTATGGCCGCCGCAGCACCGTCTCCATTCTCGATTGCTATCTCAAGGTACGAACAGAGACGCCCCAGCACCAACAAGTGCCAGGCGCGCACATACCCGAATTGCCATGGTAGTGACCTCAATATCAACTAACACCCGATTACAGCGCAATCTTGCTAGCAACGGCGGTCTCATCGACGAGGTTATCTGGTTGCGACGCACCGAACAGGAAGATGACCTCGAGTTTCTCCAAAAACTCCTCGACTCCGAGCCTCACTACAGCAAACGAGATGTTGACCGTACAGAAGCCTCGGGCTTTGCCAGCGCCTACGATGACCTGGACAACGAAACGCTCTACATCAAGATTGACGATGACGTGGTAAGCACTCTCGCATAGGCGATGCTTTGATGCGCCTGCCTGCCTTGACTTGTTCTCTTTCTCCTAATCACCATGCGCAGGTCTTCATCGATGACAACGCCATCCTCTCCCTCATCTGCACGAAGCTCACACATCCCGAGTACTACATCGTCTCCGCCAACGTCGTCAATCAGCCTATGATAAGCTGGCTGCACTGGAATCTCGGCGCCATACTTCCTTACCTCCCCGACACCAAGGGTTTCTACCCCAAACTCAAGCCTGGTCAGCACGTCAACTGGCGCGCCTCCGCCCTGCCTGACTACAAAGGTCCCAAAGACCTCAACGTGCTCGAGTGGAAGTCGCCTGAGAAAAAGAAACACCGATGGCTGCCCGTTCGCAATCGAAAGGATCACCTTCTCGAAGGCACTCCCATTCTCAAGACCGAGTACGATGCCTTTGGCAAGGGCCTTGCCCATTGGCAGATTGCCGCCCAGCAACATTACAGTTTCTTTGAGAACTTGGAGAACAAACAGCTGTACAAGTACAAATTCAATATCTGGAACTTTCAGCTGAAGCGTCTTGGCATCCAATTCATGGCCGTCATGGGCAGAGATATCAACGACGCCAAGCCCATTGGCCAGGACGACGAGCAGCACTTTTCCGTCACCATGCCGGAGAAGTCGGGCCGCGCTGCCGTGGCAGATGGCAGAGCCATTGTCGCGCATTACAGCTTTGGTCCGCAATCTGAGCAATTACCCACTACTGATGTCCTGGACCGCTATCGGTCATATGCTGCAGAGAATATCTGTCAAAAACCCATGCTTTGGTCACCGGAAGACGATGTCGCCAAGGCGCCGTCCTCATGACGAGACAGGCTTTACCAGAGGCGAAACCAAGACGATGCATCACGAGATTTGTTCCGTACAAGCCCTCGTTTTCTTTTAATATCCCTCAACTTTACTTCATAGCGCATATTTCATGGGTGTCGATACATAACGGAGAGAAAGTTTCACGAGTTGCAGAGAGTGGTCGAACAGCGCACAGCAGCATATCAACAAAAGTTTTGCGGACTTGCGTCTTGGGAGTTTGGGTCTTTTTTTTTCTTGACGCTCTTGTACAGGCATTTTCTCATGGATTGGGGTGTTTTGTTGTCGTTTGTTTATATGGGCTCTTGTTGGAGACGTTTGCATTCACGGTTGTATTATCCAGTACATAACGATTTAATCATGGTACTTGGTTTACCATTCTATTTCTATGTCTAGAATAACCTGACAGCTGGCACTGATGTGAAAAGAATTCGCTGCGCACAGGGCGAGCCGCAGAGTCTCAAAACAGGAATCGCGGCGTATCAACCACCGACGCGACCGCCTCCGCCCCATCCTCCTCCTTCCACGGGTCAAAGTCGGACTCGCAGACGGTCTCGCGCGCCTCGGGCACCCTGCCCGTGTGCATGTACTCCCTGGCCACGCGCGTCGTGCACTCGCTCCGGGCCGACGCCAGCGCGCAGTGGCCCATGGACTCCTGCACGACGAGGCGGGCGCCCGGGTGCATCGCCGCCATGCGGCGCGCCGACCGCAGCGGCGTCACCGGGTCCAGCCGGCTCGACAGGAAGAGCAGCGGCGCCGCCGGGCTGCCGCGGCGGCGCCCGTGCCCCGCGCGCGGCGTCGTAAACGGCCCGTCAAACGACCACCGCCGCGGGAAGCGGAACCCGGCGCACGGCAGCCGGATCTTGCTCCAGAACCCGCCAAACGTGCGGGACGTGCGCTGCTGGGCGGCCACGAAATCGCGCCACCACGCGACGTCTCGGTCCGAGACGTCCTCGCCGTCGGCGCAGCGCGTGGCGATGCTGGCCTCGTTGACGGTCAGCTGCATCACCGGGACGCCGACGCTGCCGTTGCTTCCGCAGGCGTCGCGGAGGTGCGGAAAGGCGCCGAGGGTGTCGAGGAGCGCGACAAGGGAGGTGGCGTTGCCGGCGAGGAGTGCGGCGAGGGAGGCGGCGAGGGGGCGAGAGGTGCGGCCGGGCGCGTAGCTGCTGATGGCGGTGGCGATGCGGATGTCGGCGGGGGTCAGTGCGGAGAAGCCGCCGGAGCCGGAGCCGGAGGGGATGGTGATGGGGAGGGGGGAGGAGGCGAGGGAGGCGATGAAGGACTCGACGCGGGCTTCGATGGCGGCGCCGGAGGGGTCGGAGGGCTGCGCGAGGGGGCATGTGGAGGGGCCGGCGGCGTGGCAGCCGGTGTAGAAGTGTGAGGTGATGTTGTCGGCGTCGACGGTGCTGGTGAGCCAGCCCTGAAGGAAAGATGGGGGTTAGTGGGTGCAGAAAAAGAGAGGAAGGGGGGAAGGTAAGGGGCAAAAACGTACAGGTCCGGAAGAGTAGTCTTCGGCATCGACGACGCCGTCGAGGATGAGACGGCCGACGCGTTCGGGGAAGAGCGAGGCAAAGTAGTTGCCGAGGACGGTGCCGTAGGAGTATCCGACATACTGCAGACGCGGGAGGTCCTTTCTGTCACCGTGGTGGCCTCTCTTGCGCAGCTCCAGCCGGTCTTCTTCTTCTTCCACATCCACATCCACATCCACATCCTCTTCTTCCTGCTGCACAGTCACGCCCTCGGCCTTGAGATGCTGGTCAATCTTGTCCACAATGTGCACCATGTCCCGCGCGACGCTCGGCGTGCTCATGAACCCCATAATCTCCGCCCCCGGCCTGCCCTGCGCGTCCCCCTCGGCGCACCGCCCCAGGAAGCTCCTGTACAGCCCCAGCAGGCGCGGCACCGCCGCCGCGTCCACGACGCCGACGCCGCGCTCCTCGTACGCAAACGCGTCGCGGGCAAGGTCGCCGTCGTTGCCGGGGAGGCAGTTTGCGCGCGGCCAGCTGCGGCCGACGCCGCGCGGGTCAAACGAGAGGATCTCGTAGTGGCGGCGGCCGGGGACGTCGAGCGCGTCGCGGAGCCGGTGGGCGCCGCCGCGGAGCCGAACGCTGTCGATGCCGGAGCCGCCGGGCCCGCCTGGGTTGGTGATGACGGTGCCGCCAAAGGTCGGGTCCGAGGCGGGGACGACGGCGGGGAGCCGGATGAGGGCGAGGACGACGACGCGCGGGTCGCCACCGGCGGCGGCGGTGGTGGCGTTGTTGTTGTGGCGCCAGTCCATGGGCACGGTGAGGCGCGCGCACTCGTAGCCGTCGTAGCACGGGCGGTAGGAGAGCACGGTGGACGGCGGCAGCCGGTCCCAGTCAAAGTCGTCGCCGCTGTCGGCGGGGACGGCGCCCGTGGGGACGGCTTGCTGGGCCAGGGCGCCAGCCAGGCTCGCGGCGACTGCTGCGGCGGCGGCCGTGTATCTCATATCTCGGAAAATGGGGTCCGGTTTTGGTTTACTTGCCCCGGAGTTGCTTGAGCGGCTGTGGCGTGATTCAGGCGAGAAATCGGACTTTCGGAAAACGGAAACGACAACAAGCGGCTGATGAGGCTGGGCCCGTGGTGAGCGGAGTCGTCGGCGAGGTGATTAATTAGCGCTTGGCTTCAGCACGCGGCTCGGCTCTACGGGTGTGCATAATACGCAGGTAGTAGCTCTTGGCCACCAGTCTTCGGTCCTTGTTTCGGCCATTGCTGGAAAGAGACGGAGTACCGTAAGCCAGTGTGGACTGAGCAGAAGAACATCTTACGGCTATGCAAAACTCATACGACACGGATTGGACGGCATCGCTGGGCTAGTAGTACGTAACTTTCGAATAAGAAAATGGGAAAACGGCCCCTGGTCCATGATGAAAAGACCAATCTACTGGTACAGCGGGGTTCCGGCCGAAACCAGTGCCCGCACTCGTATTCGGGGCGAGCACGCCGTACTCGGACCCAGACCCGAGTGCGATTTCTCTCGAGTTTTGAATTGTACGTATGTCTGTAGGAGTAATTGAGCATAATGAATGCCCACTATATTTGACTTTTGAAACAGCCATTCTATCCATATCCATTTTGCGAGGCGGGAAAAAAAAATACAAAACCAAAAGTGAAAAAATACAAAGAGCTCGCCCAATTGCTCGGATTTCGTCGGTCGACAGTCTAGGCGGGGTCCTGAAAAAAGGGGTGCAAACCCAGCCGTGACCCCCAACGAAGAATAAAGAAAGGCGTTGTCCTCAGCGTCGTCGTCTATTACATTAATAATATGGCTGCCATCGATATCAAAATAAAACCCGCCATGCTCGTAAAGTTAAGGGGTGAATCTCCCTTGCAGTGAATGTACTTGTGTCCGAAACCTAGTCGCTCTTCTTCTTCTGAGGAATACTGTTGCCCTTTTCGTCAATGAGGCCTTTTTCGCGCATGACGCGGAGCGCGTCGTGGATGGGGTCGAGGTCGGGGCGCGGCTCGCGATGCGAGTCAAAGTAGTTGTCGGCCCAGGTAAAGTACTGGCCGTAGTTGCACGTAAAGTACATGTGGTGAAGGGTGTGGTGAGCCGGGCTGTTGATGAACTTCTCCGTCCAGGTGCCCGTGATCATGTCACCGTCGTGGATGAAGACGGTCCAGAGCTGGACCAGAATGAACAGCACAGCGTAAAGGTACTTGTGCATCGGGCAGATGAAGACGAAGATGTGGTAAGGGGTCGACTGGAGGAAGCCGTCGACGGGGTGGAAAGCGATGGCAGCCCAGGGCGTCGGAACAATCCACTTGTGGTGAGGCTTGTGGACGTACTTGTAGACGCTGGGGTGGTGCTCGAGTCGGTGAATCCAGTAGATGAAGAAGTCGTTGAAGACCATGTAGATGATGGTCGAGACGAAGAGCCAGGGCCAGCCGTACTCGTCGATGCGGGAGTAGAGCAGACTGTGGCCGCGGACCTCGGCGAGGAAGAAGGGCAGACTCAGCAGGTCGATGACGGGAATGGCCCAGAGCGAGGACATGATCTCCTGACGGACTTGGTTCTTGAGGAACCTCGGATGGTACTCGAGACGGCGGTCGAAGATGAGGTAGTAGGAAAAGGCGGCGAAGATGAAGTACATGGCGGCGGCGCCTACGCCTGCGACGAACAGGATGGAGGCACATTGTCGACGGATATCGTCGCGGGGTAGAAAGGAGACGACACACGAGTCGACGGCCGAGGTGGCGATTTTGACGGTGGCATTGTGGGCGGCGACGGCGTCGAGCAGCGACGACTTGGACCACGAGGCGGCGCCAACGGCGTCGCAGGCTACTGACGGGCCAGGGAGCAGGTAGGCATAGGCCTTGTCGAAGACGAGGGGGTCGAGGATTTCGAGCGCAGTATCCATTTTGTGCGACTGGATCGGTGTGCCTCGAGCACGGCAAGGGACAGGCGGAACCAGAAAAAGAAGTTGATGTTGGTGTGGTGGCGGTTGTGAAGGGGGCAAGCAGTGCTCCTTTGTAGCTCTTATTCGTTAGATAAGATGAGCTTGACTTTGGATTTTTTTTACTAAGCGTGGCGGGTTCCCGCTGTGTACCCCCCTAGTGTCCCCCTATAATTCCGGACAGCAACGGTATTTTCCAAATTAAACGGATCCTCTCGGAGTCAAGGAGGCTAAAATGGCTACGAAACAGCCAACAATCGGACCACACGGGTAGAGCGGACTGTATACAAGTTATACATGTATGCAATAAAATCTACAGCCAGTCTCGAGCAAGGGATACCATTGCCGGCATCCATCCCGGCTGGATGACAGCCGGGATTTGCTCCAGGCGTCTCGTTTCCCCTCGCTTAGTCAGGCAAACAAGACACCATGTTCTTGCACCGAGCTTCTTCTCACAGCGCCGGTCAAACACTCGCTTTGCAACACATTAAGCCCGCTACTGACGCTGGCAGTGACTAGGCACAATGGACGATCTGATAATCAAGTTGATCGAGTCCCTTGCATTCGACAAAGCTCTCTAGAAAGTCGACCTCCGAGACTCTGCAAGTACGCAAAGGCGCTTCAGCAGTTGAAATCTTCTCTCTAGAGTTACCACAAGTCCTACACGGCCTTTCCCAGGATTAAAGGGAGTTGGAAGAGGGGGATTTCGTCATTAATCTAAACTCCGACAGGGATATACATACTGCGAACGAACGACGACCTTCCGAGACCATCGGCTCCGTCAGTGGCAAACGGACGCTCCCGGAATGATTAAATCGCTACAGACCTGCGACTATGAGCCTGGGATCAGCTGCCGGATGTCGCAGCGTCGACGAAGACCTTGTAAACCCGTGCCCTCTTGGCTCTGGCGCCCTGGCTCGCAATCCGTTCAATATTGGTCGCGAGTTCCTGGCTGGAGACCTCGACTTTGACTCCGTTCACCCGAATAGTCTGGCAGCAGTCGTCCGACCGGGATTTATTATTGAGATCCGGCGATCATTGGGCTTGCCCACGGGCCATATTCCGTTTTTCTTCAACCGACTTCGAATTTATCCAGGTTGTCGATGCTTACAGCTCGGGTAGTAGCCTCATGCCCCAGATCAACCGGGCTAAAGCTGGTCGTACATGTATAGTAGGTATATTAACACCGGCTGTTGTGTTTTTTTCTTTCTCTTTTTGTTTGGCGGTGTATGTTTTTTTGTGTCTGTCTCTGTGCATCAGGGTGACTCTTTTGTTCTGTGAAGTGAATGGTAGAGGCGGCGATGACGGATGCACTCGCTCCATCTTGGCCACTTGTATCGAACGATTACACCAAAATTACGAAAACGCAGGCCATAATATTGGCTGGTTGCCGGGATGGATGGTGATCCAACGGGCCGCGACAGGGACAATAATGATAAAATCGGGCGCTCTCCGTTTCCGCAAATGGCCCGGACCAGGAATTACACGACATTCCCGTCGAGACTGGCCTCACTTTTCCTTGCTACATTAGTGGAGCGTCAGAGAGAGCGAGACAGGAAGAAGAGGGCTCCAAGCATGGCAGTGGTTGAGCCAGATGCAAGAACGTGACGGGATCCAGGTTCTTCACTCAGCCATGGTTGTACACGCTGAATCCATGAGCATATTTTGCTCAACCAGAGTGTAGGTGAACAACTGCTTTTACTTACTCACAAAAGCGTTTACTTTCGTAAGACCAGTCATGCATGCATCCTGCCTCACCCCGACGTGCAACCCAACAACCGGGACGACACCGGCCATCTTATACGACAGAAATTGATTCATCTTGCGACACCAACCCGATCATTAGCATGCAGCCTCATGCAAACTTGCCCCGGGTTACGCACAATATGACGGAATACGCTGGGCCACGCGCCGCATCCAAAGCGGCTACTCAGACGGACCTTGTGTTCGTCCAAAAGGTCTCTCAGCCTTGGCTCTCCTCACGACCGTTTACTTGGCTCTGTCGCACAGGCTTCGTGTCACTAGTAGACCAATAGTCTAGCTCCCAGTGGATGCCCGTTGGTTCATGCCAAGGGACGGCCAAGTCACGAGGGCGCGGACGACAAGCCTGTTTGAGACTGCAGCACAGGCTTTGTGCGGTGAAACTTTTGCGAGTCCTGGGGAAAGAAGTCCGACGAGGCATAATGTAACGCCTGGATATCGAAGAGGCAAGTATAAAGTACATGAGCACAACAGCCCTGTGACAAACTACTCACCAAGGTAACCATCACATATGTAGGTATATCAACGACACTCCGCCCCCTTTCTACAAGTGTTCAGCCATAACCTCCCTTCCACCTTCATATCCCCAAATTCTCTTAGCCTTCAGAACCCCATGTGCGTTTTACATCTCATTTCCTACGGCTGTGGCTGCAAAGTCGCGGGCACTTGCTTCTGCGAGCCGGCGTTGGCCGCTGCCAGCCACAATCCTGCGTACGCCGTCGCGTGCACCGACATCTCCCTGCCTTGTGTCGAGATCGAGAGAACCCATGCCTGCTTTCGATCCCAGTGTCCAAGAAAGTCCCGGTTCGAGCCCTGGCGATGCTGCGAGTGCGGCGAGGGGCCCAACGAGGACACGATATGCAAGTACAAATTGGCCCAGGTACCCGACTACCTGAAAAAGTGTAAGGAGTTTGAAGGCGATGCTATGTGTTATCACAACATGTGTATGAACTGTCCCAAATTTCGGTACGTATTAAAAGACAAAAAGCTGTGCTTGGGGCGTGGCCGTTGGCTAATGTGTCATTTCATCTAGGGAACGCCGTTCATGCGTCGAAGAGAAGCGAAAGAGACGAAACTCGGGAGTGAGTTGATCTCACTACACCACGCCGATATGCTGTCGCTCGAACGATTGCGACTACAAATACATTTAACTTGTTTCTTCACTTCCAACCTGCAGATCGTTTCGTGTCGTGAATACAAGGAGGCGATACGTTGCAGCTGGAGCTGGCAACAAGAAAATAATCTGGCAGATTTATGACAATCTACCACGGAATCCACCCATCCTTTTTGTTTATATATTTGTCTCCTTTTTATCACCTTTTCTTTCCTTGCCCGTATGATCAGCGTCAATTAAGTGTGGCTTAGATGGATGGCCGACCCGGCTCAGCCACCCGTCATGAGGCTGACGGAGGCCATCTCGCCCATCCCCCCGCCCACCTCAAACGCTTGCGCTTTCAACTCTTCAAACGTGCAAGTCACACACATAAAAGCGCAGCTCAATTCAACCCCATATCATAACCTTACGCATGCCCAGCTCATCTCCCGGCGGCCTTGTTCTCTCATGGCGTCGCCCTTGCGCCTCACCGACCTCGTCGACGACGTCTTCTACCTGATCCTCGACGACCTGGACACGGCCGACATCCTCACTCTGTCGTGCTGCTGCCGGCCGCTTCACTTGCGACTCGAGCCGCGCCTGTTTCGCGATGAGCTCGCCCGCGACCGGGCCCTGCGCTGGGCCTGCCGCAAGGACCTGCCCACCTTGGTGCGCCGCGCCGTCGCCGCCGGCGCCCACGTCTCTGCGCCAATCCGCAAGATTGACCGGCACGCCTGGGACTCCATGGTGTATAGGACACTATCTTTGCGGATAGCGGCCAAGTTTGGCAGCCTGGGCGCCTTCGCGGCGCTGCTCGACCTTGGCGCCACGACCGATGTGCGGCTGCCGAGGGAGGTGACGGACAACAACCGCTACGAGTACCTGCACGTGGTCGACGAGATCTCCTCCCTCGCCAAGGCCCTGTCTCTGAAGAAGCACGCGGCCCTTCTGCGGGTGTTTGTTCGGTCGGAGGCGGCCAGTACCATGCCACCCGTCGACGGGACGTTCTTCCTGGACCAGTGCCTCCTCAACGCGCTGCGATCCGGCGCCTCGGTCGAGTCGGTCAAGTGTCTGCTAGAGAGCGACGCCAGCCCGAGCAGGCTGCAGGACGGGCGCGGCAACAACCCGTGCCCGCTCGCCCTGGCCGTCATCTGGAACCGCCCGGTCGTGGACCTGCTGCGCACATACGGCGCGAGCATGCAAGGCAAGGCGATCCCGCGGCACATGGGCCGCAAGTGGTTTCACATCCCCATCTTTGCCGCGGCGCGCCAGATGCACGAGCACGGCACCGAGGTGGTGCAGACCCTCCTCGACGCCGGCATCGCGGCGAACCACTGCGCCGCCGTGTCCGTGCGTGGCGGTCGGCGCAAGCCCCTCGCGCTGGACAGCGAGCTCCGCGCGCCGGAGTCAGACAAACAGACCAACATGTACAGCAGCGGCGCCCCGATGCCCGTCTACATCTACCTGGACTCGATTACGTCCTGGGAGGCGAACCAGCAGCTGCCGCCGACAGAAGGGCTCAAGTTTTGGCTGCGGAACGGGCTGGACGTCGAGGCCGGGCTGCCGGTGCACCAGCGGCCTCCAAAGTGCGGCTGCGCGGAGCAGCAGAAGCGGATAGAGCTGGCAGCGTTCGTCACGGCAAAATGGACCTGGCATATGCACCAGCACGATGAGTACTTTCACGTCCTAGACATGCTCACAGAGCCGAGGCTGGGTCGCGACGCCGTTCCGACGTTGGAACCGCAGCGCTGCATCAGTGGAAAGCCTCTTCCATCGTCGGCTGCGGCTCGTCATGCAATTATCTGCAACAAGCAAACGCTACTGCGCGATTCAATAGCCATAATCAAGCAAGGGGGCTAGTTCAAGCAACAGCCAGCGTGCCTTGTTTCTGTCTAGGCATCACGAGTCTTAGCGGTCACACCTCCACGATCAAATTATCGCTAGCAACACTGTATTCTTGATTCCGGTAAGGTTCAAAGAGGCACGTTCTGGTCCCCATACTTGTCATAGCTCCACGCGAAAGTTTTGCAAGCCACTTTTGAAGTCGCACGCGGCTCGCCACCAACCAACCAACCACCTTGGTAGATCGCTGGGGAAAACTTTTTTTTCGACCGACCGACAGACGGGCTGTGGCAACGACGCGTGATCGAGCATCAAGCACCTAGTCGTCTTTTAAATTCAAAGTATGACGTCCTCTTCCAATGTTACTTCCTCTTGTCATACTATAAGAAGGGCTCGCTGGCCTCTCCTCCACCAACCCAACCTCGAAGAAGATAGCAAACACATCCACACACGAGCATCCATCAACCTACCACACAAACAGTCACACTCGCACAAGAGAGGAGCAAAATGGCAGTCATTTCAGTTGCCAGTTCAGAGCTAGCTATAAGAACGCCTGTACCGCCCACTCCGCCGTCGGGCTCAAGAACCCTCCGCATCCACATCCCCATCTCGCCAGTAGAGGAGCCAAAGTCCTCGCCTGTAGAGGAGTCCAAGCCCTCGCCTGTAGAGGAGCTCGAGCCCTCGCCTGGGCTCATCCAACCACCCAGCACCCCCACGATGGTGGCTCCTTATGACACTCCCTTCGTCTCTGAGAATCCACGGCACCCTCTCCCGCCCTGGGCCTGGAACTTCCCGGAGCCCTCCTCCTTGATCGACATCGAAAAGGCCCTCGACAGCGAGCCGCCCCGGTGGACTTTCCGGGTCTCCGTCCAGCACAATTTGAAGCGGGAGGCCATCGCGGAGCAAGAGGGCTGTCCGGAGTGCCCCACCCAAGCCCAGATCCAGGAGGACATGCGCATGGCCAAGTTATGGCTCCGCCATCTCGCAGAGGGGTTGAACGCGAAGGAGCGAACGCGTGCGAAGCGGATGAACGTGGACAAACTTGACAGCCAGCGCACATAGCGGCAAAAAAAGCACCCGGAAAATCTTATTCCGATCATCTTTGTTTTTCATTCAATGTGTAATACCCCTGCTGAGGCGGTGGCGGACGGGGATTAGACAGGAGTTGGGGAACAATTTTCAGACTAGATAGCGCCAGCCACCAAGACGAACTCTGGCACGAATACAATTGAATTTTTTTAAAAAAAATATTATACTCTCACAAGCGTGCCCCGAGCGTGAAACCATATGTGACAGCGCCGATGAAAGTTGCAAGGTTAAGCAGGGACGAGATGCCATGGAGCATGCCAAAGCGCTTGCTCAGAGCCTTCATCTCCTCCGAGTGCGGCCCCTCCTCGTGCCACTGCTTGCCATCCCGCTTCGCTATACATGACGATTAGCAATCCTCTTCTCCTTTCATCCTTGTCCTTGAGCTCACAAACCTTGACCTTGGCGCTGCTTCATCACCTTGCTGGACGCTGGCAGCAGCACGAGCAGGTTCAGCGCGCCCGAGACGAACATGGCAGCGATGGGCGCCAGCGAGCCCCAGCGGTTGGACTCGGCGAGGAGCGCGGAGAGGCCGCCGGGCGTGGCGAGCAGGCTGTTGCCGGGGAATGTGAGCGCGAGGAGGGCGGGCAGCGCGGTCTGCAGGCCAAAGTAGACGGGGAAGGCCTTGCCCTGGATGGCGGAGAAGACGGGGCGCTCGGTGTTCTTGAACAGGATCGGGCTGTTCACAAAGGTCTATCAGGGCATGTGAGCTCTAGTTCAAGCTTTCTTTTGCTTTCTTTCTTTTTGGGAAGGGCTGCATATGATGGCTTACGTGGAAAAATGATGTGCCAAGAAGAGTGCCGTAGCTGTAGAACCATTAACAACGGTAGCGGTATATTGGTACCTGGGCGGGCGGCGGCTTACGCGAGGATGTGGTATGGCGCGGGAGACGCAATCAGTGAGCCGGCCATGATGAAGAAATTGGTTGGAAGAACAGACTTTGATGGAAATATGGCAAGAACGGGCAGTTTCGATGCTCAAGGCAGGTTTCGGAAGATGAGGCGATGGTGATGCCAGGGATTGCATCACGTGCAGTCGTGACGCCGACGCGTTTGCAGTGCAGCAAGGCACCAGTGACCAATGGCAAGTCAGTGCCTGCACTACGCCTAGCTGCCCCTCCACGTCTGCCTAATACTGGCCCTCCATAACCTTGCTCACATCCCGCCTTTATTATTATAAAAGAGCAGCCGTCTGCCTGGTCGAGATTTTTACATGGCTGCCAATCTGATCATCTGCTACCTCTAGTCGTCCTTTCTGATTTCCATCATGGCGGAAAAGGAGGCCACCGTCTTCATCCTGGACCTGGGCGCGTCCATGGGCGAGACCAAAGCTGAATGCGGTCGCAGCGAGTCTGACCTGGACTGGAGCATGCGCTATGTCTGGGACAAGGTCACCGACATCGTCTCCGCCAATCGCAAGACGCTCTGCGTCGGCGTCGTCGGCTTGCGGACCGACGAAACTTCCAACGGTTTGTCGGAGGAGGACGGCTACGAGAACATCTCGGTCCTGCAGGAGCTGGGCCCGATGACCATGTCGTCGCTCAAGGCGCTGAGGACGAGCATCAAGCCGAGCAAGACGTTTGCGGGCGATGCGATATCTGCCATTGTCGTCGCCGTCGACATGATTGACACCTTCACCAAGAAGCTCAAGTGGAACCGCAAGATTGTCATGATCACCGACGCGCAGAGCGCCATTGACCCGGATGACATTACAGATATCGCTCACAAGATCAACGATTCCAATATCAACCTCACCGTTCTGTAAGTATTCCATCAACATGGCAGCGGCGGAATCTAATTGGCTAGTGGCGTTGATTTTGATGACCCCGAATATGGCTTCAAGGAGGAGAACAAGTCTCCGACCAAGGTAGGAAGAAAGCCGCAATATATTGAAGCCGCACTCAAACTCACCGTCTATAGGCCGAAAACGAAAAGACTCTTAAAGCCTTGACTGATCAATGTACCGACGGCGTCTTTGCATCCATTGTGGAGGCCATTGACGAGATCGACACCCCACGTGTGAAGCAAGTGAAGCCGTATAAAAGCTACGAGGGCACCCTCACGCTAGGCGATCCAGAGAAGTTCCCGCACGCCCTGAACATCAACGTCGAGCGCTACTTCAAGACGCATGTCGCCCGGCAAATCGCCGCCAGCACCGTGGTGCTCAAGTCCGAGCAAGGGGGCACGCAGTCGACGCACACACTAGTCGACGAGGATGCTGCGGGTAGCGTCGAGTTCTCAGCAGTCAAGCAGGCGAGGACGTACAAGGTCAACGCGCCCGACGCGCCGGGCGGCAAGAAGGACGTCGAGTTCGAGGCCCTGGCCAAGGGCTTCGAGTACGGCCGGACCGCCGTCCACATTAGTGAGTCGGAGCACAACATTACAAAGCTGGAGACGGCCAAAAGCTTCTCCATTGTTGGCTTCATCCCGTGGACGCGATACGAGCCCTTCCTCGGCATGGGCGAGGTTGGCATTACCACCGCCCGCAAGTTTGACGAGAAGTCGGAGCTGGCCATGTCGTCGCTCGTCTGGGGCCTCTACGAGCTCGAGTCGTACGCGGTCGCCCGGCTCGTCACCAAGGACGCCAAGGACCCGACCCTAGTGCTCCTCGCTCCCGGCCTCGAGCCGGAGCTCGAGTGCCTCTACGACATTCCCCTTCCCTTTGCCGAAGACGTCAGGGCATACAAATTTCCGCCGCTCGACAAGGTCGTCACCGTAACAGGCCAGACCTTGACATCCCACCGTCTGCTGCCCACAGAAGAGCTTACCGAGGCGATGGGTGAGTACGTTGATGCCATGGACCTTGATTCCTATGGCATGGATGATGAAGGGTAAGTCGCAATATCATGCAGTATCATCGCTGCAGCACCTTGCTAAAAACCGGCAGAAAACCTACGGAGTTCGCCCCTGTAGATGACACGTATAACCCAACCATCCACCGCATAAACAACGCCGTTAAGCAGCGGGCCGTCCATGCGGACAAGCCGGTCAAGGATATCCCTGCAGTGCTGCTTCGATATGCTAAAGCGCCTCAAGAATTAATTGACCGAGTACAAGATCGGATAGAAGATCTCATCAAGGAAGCCGATGTCAAGAAAGGTGTGCTTGTAGCCTGGCCTTTTTTACTTTCTACTCGCAAACTAGCCCACACTGACCATCAAACAACCCAGTGCCTCCAAAAGCCAAGGGACGACGCCGGGAAGCCGTCAAGCCCATGTCCGGCCTCGACATCGACGCCCTCCTCCAAGACGCCGGCAGCAGCGACACCGCAGACCGCGCCGCCCGGCCCATCAGCCTCGAAAACGCCGTGCCCGAGTTCAAGCGCGCCATGGCCACCTCGCGCGAAATGTCCGACATCCAGGCCGCCGCGCGGCAGATGGGCGCCATTGTCGAGTCGCTTGTCACCGACAGCTTCGCCGACAGCCGCTACGCGCGCGCCGTCGAGTGCCTCGGCGTGCTCCGCGAGGAGCTCATCGCCATGGAGGAGCCGGCCCTGTACGACGCCTTTGTCCGCGCCCTCAAGGGCCGCCTGCTGTCCGGCGCGCTCGGCGGCGACCGCCGCGACTTTTGGCTCAAGGTCCGCTGGGCCCGCCTCGGCCTCGTCGAGCAGGGCCAGTCCGAGGTCTCCACGGTCACCGCCGACGAGGCGGAAGAGGTAAGAACGAAAATCCCCCACCCCACTCCACCCCCCCCCCTCCTGTTTCTATCAAAAAGTCAACGGTGCTAACCTGGGTTCTCTTTTTTCCTCTCTCTAGTTCTATAAATCTAGATAGGTTGTTGTTGATGAAGCCTTGTACCAACATGTACCGTCTCGATCCGGGGGATTTCTTGGCTGCTACTGTGAATGCAACCGCGTTGTTTAATTCTTGCCTACCTACTATTGAAGCCGAGGACGTGGGAGTTGCACGTCGTGTGTGGCATTGACATCCCGCGTTGTCTTGTCTCCACGCGCTAATGCGCGACTGGAATGCTCCCCAGCAACTCCAGCCTGTCATCACGCCAGTAAATCGAGGGGAAAGAGGGCGTTTCCGGCTGCAACAAGGTATAACCGGGTTTCCGCACACTTTGCTAAAACACAGTAGTGGAGTTTGCCGACTTGAACAGCCAAAAGTAAACAAAGCGTGCCGTAGTCATCATCTAGGTCTAGGTCACGCAAGCAAAGGCATTCAAACATGCATCAACGTACTTGTACTATGTATTATACACTATGCCAAATATACAGCTCTGATCACGGATTTGCCACAGCCAGAGCCCGAGTCTCGCAGTAAAAACAAGAAATAAAAACGCAGGCTGTAAATCGAGCAGCAGGCTCATGGGCTACCCTCCCACTCCGTCGGGCTAGTGGAAAAACGTAACCCTGCTGTTTGTTGGTTAAGAAGAAAAGGGGCATTTCAAAAGGGAAAAGAATGATGAGGATAGTATGTGCTGCTGCCAATGTGGCTGTTGTATCCTAACAAGAAAAATGTCGTCAAAAAGGTCGTGTTGTTGAAAGAAACTGGGACAGGATGGTCGATAGCATTTGTTTGTTGGTTGATCAAGCGATGGTTTGTCGTCGTCTATTGAAACATGTTACGGTCCTTCTCCTTGAGTCCGCCAATTTTGTCCATGTCAATGGACTGGAACTGGCCCTTGGCTTCCTTCTCATATGCAGGGAGCTGTTCTTCCCGTACGGGCTCGAGACCAACAGCGGCATTGTCACCAACCCTTACGATGAGGACACGGCCGCTCTTGCGATGGCCATCATCGCCCTGTTCGTCGGGGAAGGTGATGTGAATCTCGGGGACATTGTCGGGGGAGTCGGGAGGCGAATTGGGGTTCTGCAGCATGGGCTGGCCATCACGACCAATGACGACGACGCTGGACCGACCGTTGTGCTTGGTCTCAATGGTAAGGCCGTGCTTAAGCATGGGCTCCTTGCTGGCGTCGTCGTAGGTTGGCAGAGACTGGTTGCGGAGCTTTTGCATGCGACGGGAACGGCGGAAGAAGTAGAGGGTAGACGTGAGGACGATGGCGACGAAGACGAGGGCGAGGATGGCGATGAGAGCATTGATCATCTTATCGGATCCGTCTTCGGAGGCGCGGGTGACGAGGCGACGGAGGGGCCCCGGGCCAGAGGACTCATCGCGATCAAGGATAATGGGGCGAAGAGCCAGGGGAGCCTCGGCTCTGGCAGTAACACGCGTGGTGAAGTCGTTGAGGCGGACAGTAGGTGCCATGATTTGGCGTCGATGTTATCGTGACGAGATGTACTTGGTGTTATAAATGAGAGACAGATAGTTTCAAGAGGCTGTTGAGTAAAAGTCGTGGGGTTAGTTGAAGGAATGAAAATCGCAGATGGGCGACAGTGAGTGTGGTGGCGAAACACGGAAGAATCGAGAGACAATCGCGAATATATTGGAAGCTGCATCCTTGAAGCATTCCTGCCCACGCTGAGGCTGAGGTGAGGGAGTCGGTGGTTGGGCGGGACGAGCGACAGCAGAACAAGGGACCGCGGGCTAAAGAAGAAAAAAAGGGGGGGCGTGCTATGGATTGGAAGACGTACGTCAAGTATTCGGAGCAAGGTAGATATTTTTTTTCCGCGTCTTTTTGGATTGAATGAGCGTCGTGGTGGTCAGTTGAGAGGGCCAGGGGGTGGCAGGAAGGATAGGACGGGCGCCAGCTGAAGGAATGAAGCTGAGCAGCACCAAAGGAGTGGTTGGAGTTCAGATCAACGAACGTCCAGTTTGAAGGAGGAGCGAGTGAATATGGAGTTAGAAAATCATAGCAGAAAAGAAGAAAGGCGCAAAATGAGTGACGGCCTTTTGGGGGGGCGAAAAGAAGACGAGTTTTCTGTGTGGTCGAGATTGCCCGTTGAGGAGGCGTGAGGAGGAGGAAGGAGGGAAGGAGGAAGGAATGGGGATGAGGAGGAGAATGAGAATTGAGTGGAGGAAGGGAACAGTAAAGGGAAACGGGGCTGAAGTGCAACAGCGAGTTATTAGTGGTAGGTAGTTTACGGTTGAGACTAAAAGAGGTCCAGGTACAGATTATGTAGCTAGTAATTATGTAGCTAGTAGTTAATAGTTAGGAGCAGTTGAGGTGGTAGAGTGATGTGGTGTGAGTGGCGCCTGGTTTCCCTGCAGGCGGCTTCGTGCTTTCCTTCTGTTTGACTGTGACTGTTGTCTGCTGCTGCTTGCTGTCTGTCTGCTTGCCAGCCTGTCTCGCTGTTTTTCCTGCCAAGCCGCCCAACCGTGCTGCCACATGACGCCGGACGGCCACTGTAGGACAGGAACAGGCCTAGCGCAGGAACTTGCTGCGGCTCGATTGGCTGATGCCCCTGGTCCTCGATGGGTCTGTCTGCCGTCCGTTCGCCGCTCGCTCCCTGGTCTTGGTTGTGATGAGAAGAATGAATACTCGGCTCGACGGATGACGGACGGATAGAATGCTATTGAACCGACGGATAGCATGCTATTGAACCGACAACTTCTTTGTCCGCTCACCCTAGGATACCCTGAGCCCTCCCGACGCACCGGGCCGCGTATGTATCAGCAAAGCAAAAGCTGCCGCCTCTCCACACCCCAATGTATTTTCGTGCATGACCTGGGTAGATCCCTGAACGGCAGCGTTGGTTTGAAGAGAAACACGGGAAAAGGCACGATGACGAAAAAAAAGCCCCGGATTGTCTAGTCCATGGGAAATGAGCCATGGTCGGTTCACTGGGCACAGTCGTCTCATCATTGGCTGCTCTTGGAACTGAGGGGGCGATGCAGGGGCTTGAGCAAAGTTGGCCCCTTTCTAATCTGCAGCCAAACTTCAAACTATCACTGTACCGCGGTTAGTAGTGAGTGAGTCCTTGATCCTCAGTGGCTTGGACAACTTGGCCAGCGTCAACCATCGACCAAGCTCTGGAATCAGCTCACCACACCACACAGTCAAATCCTCACTTTAATAATTAACCACCGCATCCCACTCAAACCCCAATTCTTTACCAACTCATCCTGATATCATTATCCCAGCCAAGGCTCCATCCACAACTGCCAGCATACGAGCAGCACTCCCGCCACCGCACCGCACCGCCACACACTCGTATGTACTTGGGTCACTTGTCCCCTGCTTTTTCTCTCGCTTCTGCTGGTTGCCCTGCTTTCCCCAGATTTCTCTCCTTCCTAATTTTTATTCCCAAAGTAGCATAACTAGAGAGAGCCTTGTTACAGACTCAGGGCGGGCGCTTGTCATGTACATGCAGGGCATGCTGCACCTAGTAATAACCGCTCCGTCAACGCCACCCTTGGCGATGGTGGCTTCTGTCAGATGATGCTGCGTCTCGAGTCTTGACCTGCGCCGCAGCAACTCTTGTCCTGACGTGAGCCACACCCTCCGAGTAACCGCTTGGCAACGGTTGCGTGGCTGCCAAGCCAGCGTGGCCGAGAGACAAGCGTGCGACCCTGAGCAGAATCTCGTGTAACTGGGCAAGGAATACTGTACTTGTCAACTCGAGATGTCATTGTGCTTGTCTTCCTCTCCATGATCCTGCATCTGTTGGCGGATGCCTGCATCGCAACTGCGACTTGAGCTTCTCGGCCCTTCTTCATCAATACATCCCTAACGGGTCATGGGGTGAGCTCCATGCTACACACACGACACATTGACATCCCTCCATCTCTCCATATCATGATATCATGTCGAACTGCAATGCATCATTGTTGCCTCGCTCTTGGTCTACAGCAGCCGTCGTCAGGTTGATCGCATGTACTCGGTAGAAGCGATCGAAAAAGCCATCTTCGTCCGCAGCAGCCATCTCGCTCATTTTTCTCTCCATCCAAAAAAAAAAAAAAAAAAGGTTCCAGAGTTGAGGGGACGGACTCAGGTTTTCATCACAACCACGACGCCGGAACCGCACAGATGCAAAGACCAAGACCAAGATTCTCAACTGTAGGAGTCGAGAGAGGGAAGGGAGACAACAGCAAGAGAAGAACAAGACAACCCGTTCACGTACAAAACTCGAAGCACCACGCCAGACTACTGAGCTGTTGTTCGTCCCATGAGGCGTTTCACCTCCGTCCCGCCATGCACCGACCCCGCGCGCCTCTCCCCGCCCCCATCTTCACACGTACATGTCAGGGACGAGCCGGATCGACCGAGCCCCGAGCTCCGAGGAGGTGGCCATCACATACGGAGAGCACACGTATGCCCCCTTCGTTTCAAGTGGTTTGCTCAGAGCTCGGCGTAACTTTCGGGGGGTCGTCTGAGTGTTTATTGAAACTGACGCAGTTTTGACGAGCTACAGGGAAAGACCTGGAGAGCGATTTTCTGCAAAAAGATGATAAGATGTGCGAATATGGAATGAGAGTCTTGTACAGGATATGGAAACAGTGATGGGAGTCATTTTATGTGGTTTGCGACAATGTTTCGTCCATCTAGATGCTACCTGGTTCACCGGCCACCAGCTTGGCAGTTGATGCCTACCCTAGAGCTTATGGTGTGTGCCTGTGAAGCTGTGCTTTGTCATTCTTGTTGAGCTTCTTCTTCTACTCGGGGGTCTGGTGTTTTATTTTGATTTTGGTTTTGGTTTTGATTTTTGGCCCTTTTTAGACTGTGTGTGTGCGGTGTGCACGCTACGTTGCCAGTCATTGCTTATTCTATATCTCTTGGTCACGCATCTAATCTTCGACCTATGCATGCACTGTACTTGTCCGCACCGGTTGGCCCAACAGCCAGCACAAGGTTTTTCAGAAGCAAGGTTCACGTGAATAATAGAGTAATTCAAGCACCAAATCTATCCAACGCAAGACAGGCTCGGTGAGTCACATCGGGGCACGCGACCAAGCTGAACGAGGCCCAGGCCGAGCACCACCAGCCACGGCACGCATCACGTCACAGAAGACCACAACTCAAAACCCGCACCGTGCAGCTCCCCAGCTTGCGTGGCAGCGGCTACAGACACGATTTCATCTTTTTTCCTTATTTCTAACTTTGGCACATGCCATTGCGCCAGCCACGATCCGGCAAGGCGACGGGACGGGGGACAGGTGCTGTTTAGAGTTGAGGCGGACGATTGTCAAGAGGGCGGGGAGGGGGGGGGGGGGGCGCGATGAAAGAAAAGATGAAGATCGGCAGTCAAATAGCAATAGTGGAAAAAGCCACGACAACACAAGTGCGCATTGAGGACAGCGTCCAAGGTCGCATTCCAGGGTGGTGGTGCATCACGTCAAGCAATGCATTCCAGGCGAGGTTCATGCGCGACGGCGAGAGCCAAATGGCTTGCGTCAAGGCAGTTGAAACACGAAACAAGGCAAGGAAAAAAAAAAAAAAGGCAAGGCAAAGGGGAGAAACAAAGGAGAGACAAGAAGGGACGCGGGCAAGAAATGGGGGCGGGTGCAGTTGCCTTGGAAGGGTTGACGATTTGGTTACAGATTCGATGGAGGGGGAGGGATGAATGGGCGGGCGGCTCTCAAAATACGTGATGTGGTTGGGGACTATGCAATAGAATAGAAAAAGCAAGGAAAAAAATGTGCAGCATGACGCAAGACTAGAGCTTGCATATTGCTAGGTGGGCAGTTGGCGTCGAGGATGGGCGTGTTGGGGTTGTTTGTTGTGATAGGGTGACCTTTGTTGGTTGTTGCTCGATCTGGCAGTCGGCTTCTTTGATAGCTTGTGGGTTGAAAAAAAAAAAAGATGAGACAAGAGTTTAATTGAAGAGGCGGGAGGGTATATCGACAGTGGAGAGCGAACGCCGAACGGGGTCGTGGACGAGCAGCATTTGCCACTGTGCCTAGGTGACGAGCACTAACAGGCAGAACCGGCAAAGCATAACCTCCATACAGCTGATGAGAAGAGAAAGGGACGGGATCAAGGTTGAAGGACTAGTTCTGGCGCGTGATGCCATTTGAACAAAGTTAATCTGAAGAAGGAAGAGAGAGACAGAGACAGACAAGGGCAAGGATGACCGACCTCGGATGGTCTGGGGAAAGGATCAAGAGGGCGAGTAATTAAGAATTAGCGCATGGAGGAGGATGGCAAGGGATGTTGTTGCATTCGGCGGCCGGATGACGGGAGAGGCGGTGATGTGGAGGGAGGGATGGAGGGATGACGGGAGGACAGCTGTATTATTCTGCAGGATGATGCTATTCATGGGCTAGTTAGTTGGCACCTGTACCCGGTTAGTAGGTATCAATGAATTTGGGTTGGCAGGGAGCCAGAGGGCTTGTCAGGCACATTATCTCATGGCATGGTGGTGTCACAAGGGCACAATGCGCCAGGCACAAACTGTAATTTTTATTCATCTATAGGGACGAAGGACGGCATGAGAAGAGGGTTGAAAATCTGGAAAATACCTACTATATCGGGTGTTTGTTTATATATCGGTAGATGGGTACTAAACCACGGGAGTTGGTTCTATTGAAAGGGCCAGCTATATGTCGATTGATAGGAGGTAGTCATTAGTAGGTTAGTAGGGAGTAACATTAATAGAGAGATAGGTACATAGGTAGGTTAGGTACCTAGTTGCCTTTCCTACCAGTGTACTTGATAGGAAGTGTTATAGTGGCCCAGCCTACAGCTATAGCGAGTCTTGCTCGACCATTCTCCCATGTACTCCGTAATTATTGTTTATTGCCCTTTGCCCACGCAAGTCGTAATGCTTCTCCATCTATTACCCTTTTCCTTTTCCATTCCCCCTTTCTCTTCTTCCTCTTGTTTGCTCCTCGGCCCTTTTGGTCGGTCCTGCGTCAGTGAACCAGCCAAGCTGCCCTGGTTACTCGGTTACATGCGAGGCAAACAACAACTCCCCTCTGAGCGGCCAGTCCGAAAAATAAATAAATAAAAATATAATTCTGTCCTACCCTTGGGAGAGATCCCTCCATTATCGTTTCCTGTCAAAGTCGCTCCATTAAACGGCTCCGGTGGGAGTAGGAGAAATGAATCAAGTATTGAAAAGTGGTGGTGACCCCCTCTTCCCTTGACAGCTCTCCCTTGGCCCTCATCGTTGCATTATTACTTACACCAAACTTCCTTACAATCGCTGCCCCCCTGGGCAAGTCTGGGAGAGACATTTGTTGGACCGAGCAATGCGTACTGTGTGTTGTACTATGTTTCTGCTGCAACCCTGCTCGCTTTCGCCTCCCCCTCTCCTGGTGCTGCTGTGCATCGTAACACGACGTTCAAAACTGCCGGGCCAAGAGCTCTTGAACTGATCCCAAGTAACAAGCCCATTTGATACAAACCCTCTGTCCCCTTGTCCCGGGCTCTGCGGTGGTACTCCTGTCCTTCCTCCTTCCTGTCGGCACGTCTTTGTCAAGGCATGGGATTTCGGCCACGTCCATAAATCGCCTTGAGGGGGATAACAATGCGCGTACCTTTTTTCCCCTTTTTTCTTTTTTCCCTTTTTTTTTCCTTTTTTTTTCCTTTTTTTTTCTTTTCACCTCTTCTTCGTCTCGGTTGTAGATGGGATGGTTTCTCATCCTTGTGGCTTGTGAATCTGTAACCATCTGTACTGGTGTCAGACATTCTAACACTCCCACCCTTGTATTCCCTGTACCCCCCTTGTGTGTATGCAGCAGTTGCTCTGTCTGCATGAGAAAGGCCAGAGTTTGCGCTTTGCTTCATCTCCCATCTCCAAGCAAGTACAAACAAAGCAAGTAAGAGTAAATTCAGCTTCGTCTTTATTATTGTATTGCTTTCCAACCCGGGCTGGCTCTTCGGACCCGGGCGGCCCTTGTATGTATAGATATATCTCTATCTATCTATCTATATCTATATGCTCGTTTCCGTCTCCCACACACACCTCCCTGGCGTCTTGTTAATCTTGTCTCGCCCATCTTTCATCTCATTCCTATGTGATATTATCCCTCGACCCGGGTCGCCTGCGCCAGCATTCCGCAGTCCCTCTCGAGGCGAAATAATTATTGGCTCCATAACCTCCATAACCTCCATAGCCTGCTGGACTCTGCCATCCTGCCCCCAGCCAGGCAGAGACAGAGGGCATAAAGGGCGAGGGAAAAGGACCAAGGCAACACAAGGCCAACGTCGCATGCCCTCCCCCCCTTCCTCCTTGTCCTACCTGTTTCCCGCCTGTTGTGCTCCAGACGGTTGTGGGAACCTTGCTTGCCTTGCCTTGCCTTGTCTTGCACAAGTTCCTGTTGCAATTTATAATGCCCTCCCGCCGCGACTCTCCGTTCCATGATCGATTCCTTCTCTTCTCTACCCATCCTTTGTTGTCTCTTGCCCCGAATCGGAACCGAGTGCGACGGCATCCAACGGCATGGTCCTCGGCATCACTCGACAACCACAAGGACGGCCGACTGACTGATTCACTCCCTTACGAATAACTGCCCTGCTATTGCTGTTGCGCGTTCCACCGCCTCCCGTGATCCAACGCCGCCTGTGCTTCACTACCATCTGGTATATATTGTCATCGAATTTATCCATCATTATATTTTTTTTTCTTCTCCTGCACAGTCCGGCTTTTGTTTATCCACCGTCCGCCTGCTCGATCAGACTCCTTTCTCGTCCTAGTACATGTCCTTATAAGTTGTACTTACTTATTCTACCAATATCCACGCAAACCTACATAACAACAACACATCACAAGGTCCATTCTGCCCAGTCAGATTCCTCAGCTAGGCGAAGTTTATATCGACGCCATCGACCAAGGACGATCACCTCCTCCATACATACACCTACATATACACACACCCGTTCATCCATCTTCTACAACCGCGCAGCAACAAATTCCCAAAAACTTCTTCCTTCACCACACTCTTGACGAATCGCCGAAACTGTTTGCAGGTACGTGTTATATCTTGATTTTCATTCTCTCCCCTGTCACCAATCGGAAGCGGCTGCTGCTCGCTCCCTGCAGAGCGCCCCTTCGCTTCACTGCTCTGCACCTGTTCATCTCCTCGTTTCCCTGCCCATGCACTGCAGCTATCCATCTCCTTCCCAAACCTCCACCAGCAAAACCAGCATCGCCGTCTCATCGGTACCTTATCCACTGCAACCAACCCACAGCCAGCGCCCGCCCCGATCGAGGTCGCGTCGAAGCTTGAAGCCACCGAAGCAAAAAAAAAAAAAAAAAAAAAAAAAAAACCACACACACACACGCACGATTTTTGGTTGCCGTGGCGGCGTTTCTTCAGTGGCGAAACTCGAAACCAAAAAAAAAAAGAAAAAGAAAAAAAAAACAAGAAAAAAAATCTCAGAGTCGGTTGTCGGCTGCCTGCACGAGAAAGCGCTCTGACGATTATACTGAGAATAATGGGGGGGGGGCGGGGGGGGGGGGGGGGGGGGGGGGGGGGGGGGGGGGGGGGGGGGGGGGGGGGGGGGGGGGGGGGGGGGGGG
>JANZYN010000032.1:70848-237435 GCA_025583755.1 Cordyceps tenuipes
CCCCCCCCCCCCCCCCCCCCCCCCCCCCCCCCCCCCCCCCCCCCGCCCCCGCCCCCGCCCCGGCCCCCCCCCGCCCCGCTTTTGTTCAGCTCCCCTTGTGACGAGGCTTGCAACGCCCCCGTTCAGCCTAGAATAGGGCGGGGGGGTTTTTTTCTTTTCCAGGATTTTAACCCAGATTTTCAGCGGAAAATAAGGGCTGCTTTTCATGTTCCGAGCGGTGGTGGTGGTGGCGCGCGCTAGACGGAAAGGCATACGTCGCCCCCCGTGAATCGCTACAACTTCTTTCGGCCACTGATTAGTTAGGTAGTGAGTACCTTTTGAACAAGGATTCCCCAATACCCGAGCCTGCCAATGAAGATCAGCATGCCAATCTACGGTGTGAGTCACTGGGAACCGGACCCGAGGCTGGGCTCAGTCAGATGTAATGTATCCAAGGTGTTGTTCAAGGTTGTGTTTGTATTCCGCTTCTCTTGAGGAAACTGAAATGCTATATACAATAAAAAAAGGAGTTCTTCGCATCTTGTCTAGACCGCGGACTCCTGTCAACAGCAGCTAGAGGCAGTAAAAGTGTGCCGTCCATCTGCGCCGCCTTCTGATAGCTTTTTATAAAATCACGCCAGCCACCGATGCAAAAGCCCTGCGACGTATCGCATAGGCATGCTGATCAAAACCGAAACCAAACCCAAAATCCAAAACGCCTAATCTGCCACCAATGCAACCAATAATCGTGTGTGTACAAATCCCCCTTCTGCACTCCAGATGCAGATCCTCCATCCAGGTGGGTATCGAGTCGACAAATGTTCACCGCATCTTCAACTTCATGTAAACCCCCGGTCGTAAATGCTCGTGACAAAAATAGATTGAAATCGGCTCCTCAAATGCGCGGGTTTTCCGTGTGGACAACTTGCCATGGTCCAAAGTGGTCCTTGCCGTAGGGTGGTGGCAGCACTCGTACCATTCGTCCGGTGGCCCAGTCGACGAACCACTGCTTCCCCTTGCTGATGATGTAGTTGGATCTTCTCGGGCTCCGAAATAGCAGATTGCTGTAGCATAGCTTGGCGTAAAGCATGTCGTGAGTTTCTGACCACTTGTGCTCCGGAAACCATTTGCCGGAGAATGGATCTATCGAGGCGTTGTGATACGATGTGGTGCTGAGTCGGTGTGCCAGTCGGGGCGCTCGCGTAAAGGCACCGTCGTCTTCATCTTCAGATTCCTCAGAGTCTGAAGCGATAGCGTTTTGGGCACGTTCGATTTCGGGGTCAGGAAACACCGGCGTGTCCAATGCAAGCGTTTCTGATCCTTCATTGCGAGAACAGCTACTTGGTGGCCGTCGTGGAGATGAGTTGCGTCGCCCTGAGGCCGAAGACGTCGCCTCGGTCGTCTCTTCTGGGTTTTGCGTTCTTGAGGGACTTGGCATCCGTACTGGGGATTGTCCGCGGAACCAACGTATACGTTGAACTCGAGGGATGGACATGTCTCGGGGAAAGTCGCGATCGTCGATAGGCGCTGCAATGTCAATAGCAGCGAACAACGCTTCGAGCCACCTCACAAACGTGCCTAGCTCGATGCAAGAAAGAAGAAACTGGTCTGTTTCTGCGCGGATCCGAATGACGTAGCGTCGTCTGAAGGAGAGGTCAGCGTGGTTGGCTTGAAATGTGCAGATATTAACTCACTTTTTGTAATCAGCAGCAATGCCGGTATCTGCGTGTAGCAAGCTGTAGGTTTTCTCTAGTTTGCCCTTCCTCACCCACGGAGGATTATCCGGACATATACTTGGGCCGTCTCGAGCCTTTCCCCATCCCCAGTCTTTCTTTACGTGGTGGAGGTGAAGAGCGGTTCCATCGAGAACGACGAAAGCGTTGTGCCAGCGGCGATCTTCCGCCCTCTTTGTCGTATTTTCGATCTCATGCTTCTTGGTAAAAACTCCTTCCATGAAGAGAGAATTGGAATAGGCGGGCAACTTTTCGGATTCCTCGTCAGAGGTACATCTGGATCTGGACTTGCCCTTGGCTTTCCTTTGTACAGGATCGACAGCGTTATCGAGGGGAGGCTCGCCGGGAACATAAGGCGGAGGAAGTGACGAGCGGCGTGGCGGAGCTGACATGATGCGATGGTAAAACAAGTCTTCGTCTATAGAAAGACGGCGGCCAGGCGGCGGTGAGTCTTCGCTGGAAGTATGGCCGTCGTCCGCCGGAGGCCCTTGTGATTGGCTCATGGTGATTGCTTGGGCTGCTATGCCCGGCAATGAACCAAGACGGATAGACGGCAGCAACGCCCACGACGTCACTCGGCGGTGCGGGCCAATAGATGCCCAGTCGAGGAACGCCAGGCAATAGACACTAGACGTCGACAGTTGCGAAAAGGGAGGTTGGTTAGGTTTGGTCGGGCCAACGTTTGCTCATAGCGACCTGCACTGGAGCATGGTGTGGTTGGCGGGTTGAAGGGAGTGAGTGAGTAAGTCAAAGGAAGGGCCGGGTGAGTTGATGCCAAGGGGGAGAGCCGGCAAAAGAACCTGGGAGGCGCCGATCGCAGACGGGAGGGGCGTATCAAAGGTAATAGCAAGCGGACCAAGAGCTGTGGGCAGTGTTACAGTGAACAAGGACTCTTGGGTAGCTTTAGTGTTGTTGGAGGTAGTTAGATTTGGCAAGGCCGGAAAGCGTGGGGACTGGCGCAGGTGACGTTTGACGGGGCAAGTTGGCAAGACAAGATAACGAGGGAGATGAGCAGTCGAGATCTGTCGTCTGGAGTATGGCCGGATGTCCGGATAAAGCGCAGTCGTTCGTTCAGAAGACGAAGATGAAGAGAGGCAGTCGGTCGCAAGGCTACGGACGTAGACTCGGGCGTATGTTGATGGTCGTCGAAAGGGGACGACAGCAAGAAAGCAGGCGAGAGCAGCAGCAGCAGCAGCAGCGAGGAGGACAGGAGTTGAACCGGGGGGGGGGAGAAGTTTCTAGTTGTGTCTCTCTCTGTGTGGTGTGCGTCGTAGTGGTGGTTGATGATGGACACTTGGTGGAGCCGCAGGGACCTTTTGGCAGAACGAGTCGTCGTCCGGCAAATGGTAGTGGGGGTTGCAACAATGTCAGCGAGTTAGGAAGTTGGAGGTAAATTCCGGTCTGCTGTTTTTGGATGTAGAGAAGAGCGATGGATTGATGGTGAGGTTGGCGTTGTGAACGTGGGCGAGAGGGTGGCGTTTGTTAATGGGAGGAGGCTGCTGGGGGGCCATGGCTCAGAAGAGCAGTCGTTGTTAATAAGCGTAGGTACATAGGTAGGTAGTTGGGCAGTACAAAGGGCGCCTGGAGATGTTGGGGGCCGTCTGTTGACGAAGCCGGACAAGGACTGCCAAGGATGCCTGGATCTGGGCTGGGCGAGCGGCCGAGATGACAAAGGCTGGGTTGGCATGGGCTTGGATTGGATTGCGAATGGCGGACTTGAGGGGCGTAGGAGGGGAGGGGAGGGGAGGGGGGTATAGGTTATGGGCGAAGATGTTATGGAGGGAGTATGAAAGTGAGGGTTGAGTTTAGTTAGTATGGAGACGGCGAACCGGCCATAACGGAGCACCAAGAGTGGATGATGGACCTTTTGCACAGTGGGTTTTGGTTAGAAAGGAGGTAGGTAGGTACAGTAAAAAGTACGGTACCGACGGCACGTATCCAGGTACTTTTTCTTCGGTCCGGCCGGGTCTGCCAGGTGGTACCTTATGGGCAGTCTGGAATCTGGGGCTATGCTCCCTGGCGAGGGCGATCAGCACTGGAACCGGGATGGGTCGGGATAGAGGAAACCGGGAAAATAAGGATCATCTGAGAGAAAGATGGAGATACTTGATCAAGAGCCAATCTTGACGATCGCATCGTCGTTGCTGCCGCGTATGTACTCCCAGGCCTTTGTGAAAGACTAGGATGCAAACCGCCGTTGATGACATGGTGGTACAGCCTACAGTACAGTCTGTGGAACCAAAATTTAGCGGCCACAGGGGGAGGCGGCTGAAAGAAGTGTCAGAAAAGGGCTCCCAAGTCCGCTAAAAAGCTGGGACTGCGGAGGCCCACGGGGGACCTTTGGCCTGTGGTGGGTGGGAACCTTTGGGAACCTTTGCTTGCCGGTCTGTCGCACCAGCCACACAAGCACAGCAGACAGCAGCCAGCCTGGTCAGAAACTGCAGTGACTTGCCAGTGGTCAGTGGTTCGATCGCCTGCGTGCCAAGGTGAGGTGCCTCATGGTGGCTGCTGCGGTGCGGCTGCTGCTGCTGCTGCTGCTGCCGCCAGAGATGCCCTTCCGCCAGACACAAAGCTGACGCGCCTAACAGCGGCCAAGCAGGCCAGCGGCTCGGGTCTGGATCGGATTCCACCTTCCTGCCATTGAAGAGCAAGTGGAGGGAAGTCATGCTGAATCGTCGAAAATATTGCGCTCCATCCTTGTGCTCCAACAATGCCCCTGTCTGTGTCTGAGTCGAGCAGCTGTCGGTCTGTCGGGTACCATTTCCAAGGCACTTGCATTGTATTGTGCCTAAAAAATCTCGCACTGTCCATCCCCCCGCTAATAACCCACCTCTGTAGGCAGCTTCCTGCTGTACTCGAGCAATCGCGCGATACCCTCATGCTTATTATTTCCAGGCAAGCCAGCCCTCGCTTTGCCATCCTCACCAGACCGCTTGCCAGTAACCCAGATCTTACCCCTGTCGTCCCCTCACATCGGACTGCGCCGCCAGAGTACACGCCTTCCTCAATCGGCCATCGTCAAGGGGGCCAAGCACAGCCGGTCAGACCAGCCAGCGTATCCCATCCCATCCGTCCACCACCAACTAGCCATGCATCTTCGGACCGGAGCGCCCATTTCCACGAGTCCGATGGCTCAAGCTACACCATCGGCGTGGCGCTAAGCCCGCAGCGGTAGGTGATGGGATTGGTGATGTGCTGTGTATGCGCATATGGCTGACGACGTCTGCGCCATCCTCTCTCTACCCAAGCGGCAGGCAGATATGTACATGGCCTCTGGCTCGACTAGTTCGTGACAGACAATTGTTCTAGCTCGAAGCACAAGCTAGTCGCCAATTCCATGGGCTAACCATCTTCCCAGTGGCGGCCCGTGGAAGCCAAGCACGATATGTATGTATCGCCAAGGCCACCGCCAAAAATAGATGGCAGCTCGTTGCCTTAGTAGGTTGCTTATTATTAGGGACCTGCCACTACTACAGTCAACTGCACACTAATAACCCGGACAAAGACTGGGTGTAGTTGGTTGTTCCCGAGCGTATAGATCAGCCACATCACTCCCTAGTTACAGGCTCGTTCATGACAACGTCGACTAGGCCCTCAAGCAATCAACAAGAAGTGCACGCTCGTCGGCCTAGCCTCACCGTCGAGGCTCTTCCAAGAGAGATGCTCCGTGGCTCAAGTGAACTACACACCGTCATCTAATTGGCCTGCATGCCCTGAACAAAGAGCCTTTTCGTTTTGGCGTCCGATGATACAATGAATCTACAGCCACCGCGATCAAGTCACTCGGCGCATACAGCTAGAGAATCTATAGCTACCACGATGAGGTTCAGCGTATCAACAGCCATCGAGTCGCCGAGGCAGCCATCCTCAGCCTTCCCATGTGCTGCAACTGACTACAACGACGCCATGTTTGGCCGACAATTTGAGATCATTCACCTGACGCGACAACAAATCGTATACCTCCCACAAGGAAAGGCAACATCTGAGACGGGTCATTTTCACTTGCACTGCATTACCTCTTTGGGCGAATGTCCAACAATGCCTGCCTCCCTCCACTCACCCGCAAAATCCACACACACCATGGGGACTTTTGCAGGGCCGAGCCCCCTCATTCGTCCCTGTCCTTGACATCAAGGTTGACCGCTGCATCCCGCTGTCCCTCGGTTTTACAAGCCTCAGAATCTCGTGTTGATACCGAGGCACGTCCAGAAGACGCAGTCATCGATGCGAATATCGCTCACAGGCTGCCATGATGCGGAAACGTAATAACAGCGTGGTGCATAAATCACAAGACGACCTGCGGTGTGTGCTGGTCTCAGCGACGATCCTCCCTATGTACCCCCTCCGGTGCTGCTGCAACTGTCTCGGGCACTGTGTCAAATAGAGTGCAGTTCCAACAATACGCTTTCCTTACCTCAGCCTTTCACGGAGGGGAAAAATAGAAGCAGCAAGTAATAAGACTGGTCACGCCGCATGCTACCCCCTGTCGCAGAGTCGCATAGCCGTCGGAATCACCTCGAGAGAGCTGTCGCCAACGGAAGAATAAATTCGACGTCGAAGTCCGGAAGGGACTTTTTGTGATACAGTGCATTGGTCAAAAACATGCCGCCTGCAGAAATCGTAAGACAACAAGCAAGGTCTCATGAGAGCAACTCTTGTCATAATAACTAGCAAGGTTCCCGGGCAAAATTGCAAATCCCGGCGCTGATCACCCTTGAGTTTCGAGCACGGAGACCCTTTCTATTAGCCTTGACTGATCGTCCACTCAAGTCCGCATTTGGTTATATTTCTTTTCCCGGCGACTTTATGAGACCCGGGCGCGCCATCTTGGCCACTGCGCACAATACTTGGCATCTCTCTCTACAAGGCTGGCGCTGGTCAGTGGTCACACATCATGCACCCAGTACCAAGTAATCAGGCTCTGACGCGTGTCCCATGGGCCAAGGCACTTTTCTCGCTACCCGGAAATAAAGCCAGGATGTGAACAACAGAACAGGGCTGGCAGGGCGGGGGGGGGGGGGTCCAAGCCCCGTCACGTACGGCGAGGAATTCCAAACAATCAAGGGGACCTCTGGATGCAAGGGAATAATACGATGGGGAAGAACAAAGAGGAACTCCAATCATGGTAGAGATCTTTCCAATATACGGGTATGTTTATGTATGCATCATGCATCGGCTAAACGAACTGGTCTGATTTTTACGAATTAGAGGGCGTCTTATTGCCACCCTACAACATCTGCATGTCTTTCTCCTCTTTGACAGCGGCACGTCGGAGCCGAACGCGCGCGCGCAAGGGGATTTTGCCCAGAAGTTCTGCCTGGTTCGGAAGAGGGCGTTCTCAGCAGGCAAGGGTTTTTTCTTTCTTTTCCTCTGCATGTCTCACTTTTTTTTTTTTTCTTGCGCTACCTCGGCCAACATTGTTTTGTGACAAAAGGCAACAGAGTACAAAAAAAAAAAAAAAAAGGAGCAAAGCGAATCGGGCGGACTGTGAATCCATGCCGGGAAACAATGCAACAACAACAAAGGGGGTAGGGAAAATCTGTTTTCAAAAGAAAAAAATGATGGCATCTGACCCGAAAGGCGCTCTGAGGAGCGGCGCGCCTGTACGGATAAAGTCGTTGGCAACGCCCAAGCCCCCTGTGACGAGGCATCCCACAATCCCAGGCGTTGGCCGAATAAACCTCTTGGGGGCCGGTGATAGGAGCACGGCGCGTGTGTGCCGCATGACCAAACTTTCCTCCCTCGGTGAACATCTCGGAGGAACATTTCCGGAGGCTGGGCCGTATATGGGGTAATGAAAGTCGCGAGGCGTCGGTACGGGGGCCCAACGGCGAGCAAGCATGCCCGCGCGCGTCCAGGTTTGCGAATGCGGACAAAGGCAAACGGCCCGGGCGGAGGGAGATGACGGAAAAAAAGGACGTTTGTTTTTTGGTCTGATGAGGACAGGCCATGGGCTTACAAAGGCCACCGGTTTCCCGGTTTCATGCTGTCAACGGTGTAACGTACAAGGCAAACCAGGAAAGTTAAAGGAGTGAGATGGATGCAAAGGTGTAACCTGGAAGAGGCAGGAATATCGGTGATAGCGAAGCGCTCGATAGAGAGAAAGACTGCAATGAACCCTGTGCTCTTTCGTCTCCGGCTACCATGCTCACAACTCTCCTCTTACACGGCACATTTATTATCAAGTTCAGCGGCCGATCCGGAGCCGCTGGCCGCCCGGTCATCGGCCGGACTCGGCACCAGCATCGCTTCGACTTACGTCACCAACCACCATAGCAAGCAACGTAACACATCCCAAACCTAGATCACCAAGGTTATTCGTATTCGACTCATATGTAGCCCTTGAGACATCGTTTTGGTTATTGTATTGTACAGCCCCCTCTCCCCTTTCCGTTTCTATGCCCCGGTACCATCCCCCATCCATTCATTCTCCTCCCAATTGTGACACACCGCCTGAATTATGAGTTCTCGTCATACACCACAGTCCCGTCCTGCTCTTTCCATGCACGCGTCCATATACTCGTACTTCTTTTTGTAGAAAACACATTACCCCGGTCAGAGCATTCCTCTCCGGCTTCATACATGTCCGTCATGGTATATAGATGCAGCTTTTTTTCCCGCCCGCAATGCAGTGAAGTAAAAAAAACAAAACAAGACAAAATCATCACCGGGTGATACATGCTACCCCCAGGCAGAGAGGTGCTGCCTAGCTGCAGGGAGTTGTCCTCCCAGTCCAAATAAAAATCGATTCGCTCCCAACCAGACTCCAGTGCATCCACGCAACCGATCCAGCCAAATGGTGCACTCTGTATTTCGATGCTAGCCTCTTTCATTACGTTCCCGGTTGAAACGCAAGCACCACCGCCATCTTCCCCAATTACAAGATGCTCGCATCTTCGCGTAGTTATCGCTGTTTCCAACAATCTTCAGCAAGACGAGCACGATAGGTGCTCATTTAGGCATTGCTGGCGACTTGAGCGCCGCCACGGCCGCGAGCGGCACCACCACGACCACGGTTCTGGCCAAAGTTGCCACGTGCACCTTGGCTGTTACGGTGGCCGTCGTAGCCACCGCGTCCACGAGGGGCGCCATTGCCGCGACCGGCGCCAAAGCTGGCACCTCCATTGTGGCCGGTAGCCTTGGGGCGACGAGGCTCAACGACGATGTTCTCGCCATTCACAACATGAGGGTTGCTGGAGACAGCAGCGTGGTATCCCTCAAGCGTCTTGAATTCGACAAATGCACAATTCTGTAACAGTTAGTTACTTGCAGCTTAATAGTATGACGCTGAAAAATCACTACATACCTTCTGGCGATTGATATCAAAGTAGGACAGCTCGCCGTGAGCAGTCAAGGCGGCACGGAGGTCAGCATCGACAACCTTATCCGTCACATACTTGACATAACCCATAGTGCCTTCCTTCTCACCTCCGGCAGCAGAGGCATGGGGTCGGTGCTGGCGCTTCGAGTCGGCGCCAGCTGTCTGCCAGCCGGACGTCTCCTTGGGAGCGGCCTCAGCAGGAGCAGGAGCAGGAGCGGCAGGGGTGGGGGCAGCAACTGCAGGAGCAGGGGTTGCAGTAGCAGCGGGAGCAGGCGCGGGAGCAGCAGTGGGAGCCGCAACAGGAGCGGGAGCCGCAGCAGGAGCGGGAGCCCGGGTCTGGGTGTTGGTGGAAGGCGTGGCGGCCTTGGCCAGCGGGACGACGGGACGGGGTCCTGCAGCAGCGGCAGCACGGCTGGCCCAGGTCATTGGCTTAGGAGGACCAGTAGGCTCAGGCGGAGGAGTTTCAGCCTTGGCCGGGGTCGGGGCGGGCTCCTTGGGCTTCTCCTCCTCCTTGATGACTTCCTCGGCGACCTGCTCCACAACAGGTTCAGCAGCGGGGGCAGTAGGAGCCTCGACAACGGGTTCGGCCTCAGTATGCTGACCATTGACAGGGGCCTTTTCAGCGACCTCAGAGATGAGCTTCTGCTCAACAGGGGCAGTCTCGACGGCAGGTTCGGGAGCCGTCTCGAGGGCCTCGGCGGCGGGAGCGGCGGGCTGCTCCTGAGCCTCCTGAGCCTCCTGGTTCTCGGGCTCCTCTTGCTCGTCAATGTATCGCAGCATGTCGTTGAGAACGAAATAGCCCGAGGGCTGCTGGGCAAGGACAAAAGTTTGGACAAACTTCCTGGGCTCGGCGCCCTTGTTGGAGGTCTCGCCAATGACCTGGATGACAATGCTCTCGTCGGAGGCCTGGGAATCTACGTTGGAGACGCGGACCTTGCAGTCCTGGAAATCGAGGGACTTGAGACGGTCTTGGATAGCCTATGAACGCAAGGTTAGATTGGTGTCATTGTTCGTTTTGATACGACGGCGAGAGAGGCTGCATACCTGACGACCAACGGAGACGTTGGAAACTTCGGCCTCCTTGCCACAAACCAACTGGGATCGCTTGCTGTAGAAGAGCTGTGTGCCGGGGGTTAGCTGGGCTCGCTTCGGGTAGCATAACCAGATGGACTTACGTGAAGCTTCTCAGGAGACTTGCTCAGGGTTGTGTAGTACTGTTCGACAAAGTACCAGCCAACCTCGTCCTTGGCCAGGTTGCTGTTATCGTTTGAGGAGGTGATCTGGTCAGCAGCGACCTTGTGCTGGTCCTGCTGGGCGAAGCTGCCGTTGGTAGCCATGGTGATGTGCGTGTGTTCGCGTGTGTGCGTGTGTGGTGCGAAGGGGGAGACAAGGCGATTGTGTGGAGGATGGCGATATCGGCACGAAGGGGAAGTGCGCAAAGCAAAGACGCGAAGTCGAGTGCAAAATTTGGAGGTGGGTCGAGAGAAGCTGGTCGAGGGCTGAATCTAGATGGATTCTAGGCGAAGTGTCGAAGGGGGTGATGAATGCTTCTGCCTAGGATGACAAACAGAAAAAAAAAGAGCCCGTCTTGATCGAAACAAGACCAGAGGGAGGTTTGAAAGAGGGAGGTGGTTTGGGATGAGGAAAAAGTATTGAAACTTTTGCACGATCGGGGAGAACCGAGGGCAGGTTCGGGTGAAGAATAGAGTGAGGAGGAAGGGGGATGGAAACAAAAGCTTCGTTGGTTGATGAAGTTGTCGTCGAGAAGGATCTTGGGGTTTTTGGTGGGCAAGAGGAGAGAGGAGAGAGGGTGGGTTTTCTGGGTGTGCTTTATTAGGTAAGGTGGTGAATGCCTGGTAGTTCTGGGCGGCAAGAAAAAAAAAACACAGGCAGCCAAGAGGAGACTTGGTCCGTGCGTTGCCACTTTATTTTACTCTGTAGCCACCAACGTTGACTGGTGCTGCCTTGAGCAACCTGGGACCGAGGAACAAACATGGTGATACGGATTCCAACCACACATATTGGTTTGACGAAAACAAGTATTGGAGTCTGCGGTGCTACAGACCTCCCTACAAAAATAACCCTGCCGAGGAAATGCGCTGTTCTCGGCGCCATAGTCGTCGCACCTCGTCTGCGCTGAAACTTTGTCCGATTTTGTGCAGTCACCAAATCCATTTTCCGTCGCCACCTTGGTTCACAAGACATCAGGTTTGATTAACCTGTTACATCATCCGAATTTATCTTCCGAGGCGCCAAGCACAATCGGGCACAGTATGCAATGCAGTTACCGCAGGCTTGCATCAGCCACGGCGCCACGGCCGCACCGCCACGAACCCCCAACTTCTCACCACCAGTCAGACTTGATGATATTGTCAGCCAGGGCCCTATCGGACTAGCTCGGCAACTTTAATAAACGAAAAATGCGGAAGTCCGGTTCCGTTATCCTCTCGATTTCTATCCATGACTCTACATATTCCAGTTCCGCACCGTTCGTGATGTTTCCGGTAGGGCGCACACTACTTGTGATCTTCCCCACGCTCAAGGCGGGGATGGATCGTGTACTAGAAGGATGGCATTGCCGGCGGCCGTCATCCCCCGCATCCTCACAATCCAAACCCAGAGAATAAACAAATAGCAACATCTCATTTACCAAAAGGCACTCACTCAATGGCGTCCAAGCTGTCTCAAATCGTGGCTCAGCACAGACCGGACCTGGGTCCTTTGCAGGAGCTGTACAAACACCTTCACCAGAACCCGGAGCTCTCCAACCAAGAGTCGGAGACGGCAGCCCTAATCGCCAGGAAGCTGAAAGCCATCGGACCCGAGGACCTCGTCGTCAAGGCCAGCATTGGCGGCCACGGGCTCGTTGCTGTGCTTGCCAACGGCGACGGGCCGACCGTCCTCCTCCGGGCTGACATTGACGCGCTCCCCGTCGAGGAGCGCACCGGGCTCCCCTATGCCAGCACCAAGCGTATGGTGCACGCCGCCACCGGACTCGAGAAGCCCGTCATGCACGCCTGCGGCCACGACATGCACATCGTCTGCCTCCTCGGTGCCGCCGCCGCGCTCTTCTCCTCCCGCGCCGCCTGGGCCGGCACGCTGGTGCTCCTCTTCCAGCCAGCCGAGGAGCGCGGCACTGGCGCGCAGGCCATGGTCGATGACGGCCTCTACACCCGGCACCGCGTGCCCATTCCTGACGTGGTACTCGGCGCCCACGTGATGCCGTTCCGCGCCGGCGCCATCGGCACCGGTCGCGGCATTGTGGCCACCAGCGCGGACAGCCTGGAGGTGACGATCCACGGGCGCGGGTCGCACGCGAGCATGCCACACACGGCCATCGATCCCGTCGTGGTCGCAGCCAGCACGATTATGAAGCTGCAGACGCTTGTCAGCCGCGAGACGGACCCGTCGGACTCGAGCGTCGTGACAGTGGCGACGGTGCACGCCGGCGACGCGGAGAACGTTATTGCCGACCAGGCGGTGCTCGGTATCGACACACGCTCCACGACTGCCGCGACCAGGGAGCGCATGATGCGCCGCATCAAGGCGGTCGTTGAGGCCGAGTGCGCCTGCGCCGAGACACCGCGGGGGCCTGAGTTCAAGACGGCAAGGTCCTTTCCACTGACGGTCAACGACGACGAGACGACGCGGAGGATCGAGGAGACTTTTTCGGTGCACTTTGGCGAGGGTAAAGGCAAATACGACAGGAACCTGCCGCGGCTAGGGGGCAGCGAGGACTTTTCGATCCTAGCCACGGCGGTGGATAGGCCGTACTGCTTCTTCCTCTACGGCAGCATCGAGGAGTCGAGGTGGGATAGGATCGAAGCCCAGGGCACCATCGCCAAGGACATCCCGGCCAACCACTCGCCCATGTTTGCGCCTGCCATCATGCCGACGTTGCAGACGGGACTTGATGGCTATGTCCTCGGTGCATTGACGCTGTTGGGCAAAAAGTAAGGTAGTATAGTTGCGTGTACACATTGTATATTCGGGGCACTAGAACCCTGCTGGCCTATTCTCTTGGGGCAAATGGGTCGTTTTCCTTTTAAGACTAATGTCCATGATATGTACAGAAACCCTGAATTTCGAAAAAAAAAACAAAGACTTTAATATATACTTGAAAACAGACACAAGGCTAGCCTCGTCTAGCTCAGGACTGGCTAGCAATGTCGGCAACCAAGGTCTCCCAGGAACCACCATAGCCATCATTCCCTCCGTTGCCGAACTGGCTGCCGTTGGGCAGGCGCATAATCTCCTTGACGTTGGGTCCGGCGCAGAAGCCGTGGAGGTGGGCGTCGCCAACGTTGTCGCGGATGACGTTCATGATGCCCTGGTCGACGCCGGTCAGCGACTTGAAATTCCAGCTCCCGGCGGCGTAGTGGTGCACCGCCGAGTTCTTGCCCGAGTAGAACTGGGCGAGGCTCATGCGGCAGGTGCTGTCCCCCCCTCCGCACCAGGAAAAGTCCGGGTCGGAGGCGACGAGGGCGGACGAGTAGGGCTGTGGGTTGACGGGGGCGCCGTGGGTGGCCTGGTTGTAATTGGTCTCGCTCTGGAACATGCCGACGAAGACGTTTGCGGCGTCGCGATAGGCGATCTGGTAGAGCCAGTTGTGCTCGGAGCCGAGGCCGGCGAGCCAGGTGCCGGCGGCGGACTCGACGAGGACGCCGCCCTTGACGGCGGCGCGGGTGCCCTTGCCGCTGTCGTCGACGGCGTGGTCGGCGACCCAGGACCAGAAGTTGTCGACGTACGCGGAGGAGCCGGCGGCCAGGTGGAGGCCGAGGTAGGCGGCCTTGCAGCCGCTCTCGCCGCCGCCACCGCCGCCGCCGCAGTCGACCGAGGTGTCGCGGGTGCCGCCGATGGTGTTGAGGGAGTTGAAGACGGCGACGTCGCCGGGGTTGCTGCCGGCCATGTTGACGCGCAGCAAGACGGCGCCGGCGAGCGGCTCGTGGACGGTGAAGCGGACGTCCTGCAGACGGGCGGTGCCGCGCTGGCCGGGCGTGCTGCCGATCTGCACGACCGGGGTCGGGTTGGACTCGGAGGCGAAGGCGCTCCCGGCGCCGGAGATGGTCGACCAGGCCTCGCCGTACAGCTCGGTGCCGGGCGGCACGGTGATGGTCGACGTCACCTTGTAGACGCCAAAGGGGAGGTAGGCGATCTTGCCCTTGCGGGCGGCCGTGTCGAGCGCGCCCTGCAGGGCCTTGGTGTCGTCGGCGCTGCCGTCGCCGTGCAGGCTGAAGCCGCCGTTCTGGTTGACGTCCTTGAGGTTGACGACGTCGGCGATCTTCTTGTCGGCGTACTGCGGCGCGCTGAGGGACGGGTAGCGGCCGCCGGGGGCCAGCGCGGCGGGCCGGTTCGGCGCCCTCTCGGTCGGGTTGGCCTGGTAGATGGGGTTGGCGCCGCGGGTGTTTCCGTAGATGTAGGTGCCGAGGCTGGTCTTGCCGCCGACCTTGGCGGTGCCGCCGACGGTGACGAGGTTGCTGTTGCGGTTGTCGTTGGAGATGTTCTCGAGCATGAAGTTGGGGTACTGGACCCTGCTGGTGAAGAAGTCGCCCGAGTTTGTGTTTTGGCCGTCGACGACGGCGATCCAGGGGCTGCCCGAGTTGAGGACGATGCAGTTGCCGACGGTGCGGCAGGACGGGGCGAGGATGCTGATGGTGTTGCCGCCGTCGACCAGGATGCCGGTGGTGCACTTGTCGAAGCGCAGGCCCTTGAGCTGGCCCTGCTGGTGGCCGGACCAGTGCAGGCCGACGCTGCCGTAGGTGAAGGCGACGTCGGAGGCGGAGATTGTCGAGCCGGGGCCCATGAGCATGCCGGTGTGGGCGCCCTGGGGCATGTTGATGCGGACGTTGACGAGGGCGCAGTTTTGCGCGACGGCCCAGCTGAGCGCGGTGAAGCCGCTCTTGCCGGCGTTGGCCGTGGTGTCGAGGACGACGTTCTTGATCATGATGGAGAAGTGCGTCTCCCCGCCGAAGCCGCCGCAGGGCCGGTCCGAGCCGTCGCCCTGGCCGCCGACGATGAGGTAGTCGCCGTTGAAGCCGGGGGCGGCCTTGATGACGGGCGGGCTGGAGGCGTCGCCGATGATGACGGTGTCGGTGTACATGTAGAGAGTAGATGAGAGCGTGTATGTGCCTGTGGGCGGGGGTTAGTATGAGATTCATGATGGAAAAGCAAGATGCTCGGATGGAGAGGAGAGACGGCGTACCCGGAGCGAGGTAGATGACGCGAGGCTGGCCGGCGAGCCAGCAGTTGTTGCGGTTGCCGCTGGGGCCATCGGCGGTGATGGCATCGGCGAGGCCCTGGGAGTCGCCGGACTTGACGGCCTTGTAGACGGGATAGTCGTAGGTCGGCAGGTTGGGCACGTAGCCGCGGACCGGACCCGATGTGTGATCGAGGTTGGGCAGGAACCAGGACGAGCCGGACTGTCTCTCCTCCACCAGGGCGGACTCTCCAGCAGCAGCAGGAAGAGCAGCAGTCAAGGAGGCCAGCAGAGAGGCCGAGCAGGCCAGGAGGGCAGAGATCCTGGTCATCTTGTCACGGGGGTGAGAGATCTCGGAGATGATGACAGGCAACCAGGACAGAGAGGGGGGGCTCAAGCGGCGGGGAGGGGGGAGTTTTATCATCATGGCATCTTGAACGAGCCGGACTGGTGATTTCTGGGGTTCCTAGACCGCGTCCACATGGCCATTCAGCTAATGAAGACTATAGACTTAAGATCGGCGCCGGCATCGCGCCGCAGAAGCACCGGAATAGACTTCCATTCATGGCTGCCTGGGGACAGCTAGGCCCGGGGGCGACTTTCCGTCTTCTCCACAGGCGTCATCGTGCCAAGGCCACGATCCGAGGCGATTTGAAAAGGCAGGGACGGAATAACTGACTGACTGGATAGTTGGTTGGGTTGTATATGGTACGGCCCAATCTTATTAGTCACCCGATCTCTCCATGGCTGCCTGGTGATGCCATCCCGGCGGATTGCCGGATAGAAGCACCCAATTGACCGATGCAGTCCAACATTACAAAAACTTAGATATTCGCATAGTACATCTCGAAGGATGACATGGCTGGCCCCTGACGCCAGCGTGGGATCGGGCTGGTTAGCGGCAGAGCTGACCTGCCCTTTGCAGCATAGCGAGTAAGCAGTGAGGGATCATGCCCCTGGCAGGTGCTTGGTTTACTAAACTGCAGCGGGCCTAGAGGAGAGCAAGAACATGCCCGAGCTGGGGGGTGTGAGATTTCGGGGTTAATAAATCCTCGAATCGCTCGAGGCGGATCCAGGGTAAGAGGGTGGGAGGGTTGTGGTGGCTGAAAAGGTACGAGTCTCAATAATTGTATAGAAGAATAAAATTACACGGAGACAAGGTGTCAGTAGGTTAGTACTAGTTGACGAGTCCTCGCCACACATTGTTCTCGTATCTAATAAATATATCTATCCTCTGCATCCATCATATCTCCATCTCCATCTCCACCAGCCTACCCTGTACCCGCCACCTTAACCTTGCTTCAAACATACGCACTACCGACTTGTCAACAAAGTTTCGCGGCTCGTACGTGGCCAGCATATGATTAAATGAGAGTCTAGCCACAGTACAAGCCTACATGTTATTATTTTTTTTTTGGTCCAGATTGTGTGTAGCGCGCTCGACACACAAACCTAACTCGTAAGTCCTCGTTTAGTATGCATATTACCACTTTAGGATATCAATCATGCCGTTTAACATCGACAAAGATGACGGGCAAAAGCTCGATAATATTTGCTGCAAAAACACATTGTAATGCGACGCGTATAGTCTGATCAATTAATCCTCTTCTGCTCGAACATCTTGTAAGCCTTTTGGTGACGTAGGCACATACACACAGGCCCCCAGTCCGCCTCGGGATATCATATATATGAGCTGCTACTTTTCCGAAATCCAAACTCTCGCTCGCTTCCAATTCATCCCTCAGCCTCTACAACCAGCTCTCCATGTCCAAATACAACTTGAAAATTGTCGTCGTCGGCGGCGGCCCGACCGGCCTGGCCCTCGCCAACATGCTCGAGCAGCTCGGCATTGACTACATCCTCCTCGAAGCCCACGCCGACATCACTCCTCGCATCGGCACCGGAATTTTCCTGTCCAACTCTCTCCGCGTCTTGGATCAGCTCGGCTGCCTCGAGGCCTTTTACGCCGGCGCCGACGAGGTCGACGATCTGAGCATCACCGTTGACGGTGTAACCATGTTCTCGCCCGCGACCGCCCAACACTTTAATCAGAGGTAACAGGTGCCTTTGCTTTCTCTATGTGTTCCTCCGTCTTGATGAAATGAGGAGAATAAAAAAATACTGATAGAAACATCTAGATATGGCTACGCGACGTGTAGCTGCCACAGACAACACCTGCTTGACGTGCTCTTCAACAACCTCGGAGACAAGTCCAAGATCCTTACGAATAAACGCGTCTCCGGGATTGTCGAGACCGAGGCAGGCGTGGATGTCATGACCACGGATGGTGACGTCTATTCAGGGCACATCGTCATTGGCGCCGACGGCGTCCACAGCATCGTGCGTAAGGAAATGCGACGCATGGCCGGCGAAACATCTCCAAATCATCCACTTGTCACTGAGGAAGACAGTAGGTGGTCCCTCGGCCTGCTTAATAGGCAGGAACAGTTCTCATAGTCTCACTCTTACCCTCTCTGAATCTGTCGCTCACTCTCACTCACTTACTCTCCCACTCACTCACTCACCCACTCACTCACCCACTCACTTTTACTCTCACTCACTCTTACTTTCACTCACTCTTACTCTCTCACCCACCCACCCCCTCTCTCACTCTCTCTTCTAACACACACACAGATGTCGAGATCCAATACGCAACCTTGTTCGGCATCGCATATATAGACAAACCCTTTCCGCATCGCATGATGGCAATGACAGCCAACCAAGGCCGCTCATACCTCACATACGGGAATGACAAAGGCCGAATATTCTGGGGGTTGATGGAGAGGCTTGCAGAGCCCATCAAGGGAAACAATGCGCCTCGATACACCCAGGCCGACATGGACGCCCTGGTTGAAAAGCGCTTCGACGACGAGGTCCTCACCGGCATCACCCTCGGCGATCTCTGGAAGGGCAGCAGCGAGACCAACGGCATGCTGCCGCTGCAGAACTGGGTATTCGACACCTGGCATTTCGGCCGGCTCGTCACCGTGGGAGACTCTTCTCACAAGGTATGCGCATCCTCCTCTGCGGCCCCCCGCCGAGTTCCTCCTTTTTTACAAAAACTGACCCCTTCTCTCCTAGATGGTTCCCATCACCGGCCAGGGCTGCAACATGGCCATCCAGGACGCCGCCGCCTTGGTAAACGCCCTCGGCCGCCAGCTAGACCGGCGGCCCGGCGGCGGCGGCGGCGGCCGGATCTCCAAGCCGGAGCTCGAGGCCGCCTTCCGCGAGCTCGAGGCCGCCCGGCACGCGCACGTCGAGTTCTCGCGCGGCGACGCCTTTGACATGCAGGAGTCGCACGCGATGCAGAACGGCCTCTTCAACCGCCTCTTCCCGCTCCTGGCCGGCTCCCTCTCCCTCGACGCCAAGCACGAGACCAACGGCGCCATCATGTTCCACGCGGCGCGCCTGGACCGGCTCCCGCTGCCGCATCGGTCCCACTTTGTCCCGTTCGCCGACGAGCTGCCGGCGAAGCCGGTGGACGGCGACTGGTGGATCTTGGGTGCCGCGGCGGGGTACGCCGGGTTGTGGGCTGCTGCTGCGAGGATACTCTGCAGGGCGGATGAGGCGCCGGTCTCGTTCACGGAGAGCATCGCACGGAGGTTCACGGAAAGCGGAGGACCAAATTCCGGGCTAGGTTGCGGGCGCTCTCCGGCATCCAGCCTGTACGGCACCTCCCTCCTCACCGCAATGGCCGTCTACTGGACGCTGGAGAGATATCGCCGTTGCAACCGACAGGCCATGCTCGGTTCTCTGATGAAATAGTGAGTCGACCGCGAACAAAGTTCCCCCTTCTTGCTTCACCGTGCATTCCTAACGCCTGTGCAAAGCACCGGGCTCTATTCCCTGGCCACCGACATCTTCGGCGCCGCCACCGTCGTCCCGGCCTACCTCGGCCTCACCGAGCTCAAGAACACGAGCCCCGTTGCCAGGATGATCGTCGGGCGTCCCGTCCGGCCAGCTGCCGTCAGATCCCTCGCCGCGGCTGTCGTTATCAGCTTTGCCGTCGCCGCCGTCGCCGCGCGGACCCGGCCCCCTACCGCCGATCTCTGGAGGCTCGCGCCGCTGCTGATCGCGCCCGTCACGCAGGCCATCTACGCTTGGACCGGGGACGAGAAAGCGCTGAAGAGCGATAAGAAGGGTTTCCTGGACATCCACAACGGCGACCTCGTGTCGCTCAGGGCGCTGTACGCGGTCGTCACGGTGGCGGCGGCCGCTGCGCACGTCGACTTCGTGCTACTGCCGTGGCTGGGAGGCCAGAGTCGGACGAGCGAGGTTGTCGACGTGTTTAGGGCCCGTGAGACCTTTGTCTTGACGGGGAGTCTTGTGCTCGGTACTCTGACTAGTATTGCGAGCACCAGGCTGCGAGGTTATGCGACGACTTGGAGTGCGGTCCGCGTCGGGCTGGCATCCTTGGTTTCACTTGTGCTTTTCGGACCTGCTGCTGTCTTTACTGCGGCTCAGTACTGGAAAGAAGTCACCACAGCCAAGTACTGCTTCTGGAAGCACGACACGGAGGGTTCCAGGGCGTAGGAGGGCGTTGATAGCCCTTTCTGTACTCGTTTGTTTTGCTCATTATAGAGAGCGTCTAGATTATGAATTAAACTGTCATAAAATCGCTGCAAATACAATAACGAGATATTGGGAAAAAATGACACGTTTGTTGGGCTGGATGGACAGGAGCGAAGTGCCGTGGGAGAGCAGGTCGTCCTCGTAGTACAGAGACCTCGGACATCCGCCGAGGGCAACACGCAGCGACGACGTTTACGGGCGCAGAATTGCGCTTCAAACTCCGAATATGGCATTCAAATACGTGTGCCAGCCATATTGTACGTCCAGCGCCAAGGGTGCTTCTGGGAAGGAAAAGGAGATACAGGCAGGCGTTGTCCGTCGGGCTGAAGACAACCCCGCGTGCCCAACGTGTCCGGTGACTGAAAAAACCTCCGTGTATTACATTTTGATACATTTGTATCAGTGTTTTGGGTGCCCCGTGTGTAGGGCGCCATGAGTACCCGGCAGTCTGTGCTGTCCCAAGTCCATGTGTAACCAACAGTAGCCAGTAGCATCTCGTCTTGCGTTGGACCAACAGCCATCAACTACACGGCCGCAGACATGCGATGGGCTTTTTCTTGCCTGTAATGAGGAAAAGTCTTGGCGTAGAGTCAGCACGACTTTAATTTTGTGACCAGTCAACAGGAGCTTGGCCAAGTTATGAAGCACAGCGCAGTCTCGTCCTGGCAGGCAGCACTGTCATCTCGTCACGCAATGAGTTGACAGGCACCTGCTCAACATATCAGGACACTTTTCAACGTGGCATACCACTTTGGGCTCTCACAGCCCTTGGGTGTCTGCTTCTGTCCCACCCAGCTTGCTTCCAGTGTCTTCCTGTGTAATGATGTGCGTAACCATATCACGTTTTGAAGCTGTAAATGGCTGTGGCCGCCATCCACGAGGAAAGATTTCTTTCTGTATAAATAGTTGATGTTTCTGCAATGTCTCGACTCTTTTCTCATTGCGATTTCCTACATCAGTTACTCAATCATCACCAAGATTTTCCACCCCCTTTCTATCAAGCATTCAACCATCATCAAGTCTTTCTATCCCTTTCTATCTGTTGGAGAGGGTAGTCTGTGACCTTTTCTTTTTTCCACTTTGCTATTGACACCTTTTCCAACATTACCAATCCAATCAGCAACCATGAGCATCGTGCCTCTAACCGGAATAGTCCGCAAGTACTACCAAGATTCCCTCCTGAGGGACATCGAGTACATGCCATCCTCCTTCTGGCAGTTATGGCTGCAGCGGGAGTTTTCACTGAACGCCTACGAGCGCGAGACGTACGCCGTCACGAGCGAGATATCACCTGACGGCAGCCTGAGGAGGGTCGACCACGTCGTGAAGCGATATCAATCATTGAATGACCAGCTCACCTCCATGATCTGGGTTGAGTGCAAACGTCCAACGGGCGGCGCCGCAGCGGCTCAAAAGTAGGCTTACGACGCCGCGACCCGATGCATTGGCACTGAGAATCTGACACATATATTTGCCTTGACGACCGTCGGTACCAGGTTTCGTATCTGGAAAGTCAACGAAGGAGACACGGAACTCCGAGCGTTCACACCAGAATCAATGACAGGCTTGTTCACCCCAAGCGACTACATCGATGCGGATTCGAACTGGGCATATATCCTGAGGGAAGCCATCCGCGAGATGAAAACCCATCATGTCCCTTTGGGAAGGACGCGCATCGTCCCAAGCCAAACTGACCTGCTACGGCAAATGAATGAAGCCGAATACGCCAGTAGAAGAAGTGCGCCGGAAACGCAGCATTGGGACCAGGGATACGCTGCTATTTCAAGCCAGCATCACCCGTCACAGCAATGGTCCGGGGCTCAGGTCCAAGACGACGGCCAGAGTGGTGTGCAGGAATCACAGCAAGGAGTGCATGCCCTGCCTCTGAGAAGCCACTTCCAGCAAGTCGCGAATTCCTCTGTACCCTCTGAACAGCAGGATATGCCGTATATGCCGTATATGCCGCCGGTCTCTTTTCCCACTGACACGGGACATGAGAGCACGGAGGCCTTGGAGAGCGACATGCAGGAAGATCGCCCTCACGACGAGGCTGGAGGATCAGCCAGGGCTCAAAAGAAAACGGAGATATGGGAAAAGGTGGAGGTTCGCATTATTTCTCATATTATCCGGCCGAATGAATATGAGATCCCAACGAGGGACAAGGGCCCCAAGGTTATCAGCCGCGACAAATGGAAAGTCACACAGCACAAAGGAAAGCAAGCCTGGTACTATCATTATCGAGGCGTCTATTACTACACTCGGAAGAGGCCAAACTAGCTATTGTTAACTCGAGTAGTCTGGGCATCTGAACGAACCAACGTTCTTCTAGGCATTGTATATAGGGACTGCATTCAGTAGTGATAATTATTTTCTTTATTTTCTCTATTTTCTCTATCTTCTCTATTTTCTCTATTTTCTCTATTTTCCCTATTTTCCCTATTTTCTCTATTTTCTCTAATTCTTTTATATCAATTAATTCCTCTTCGCACTCTTGTGTTCCTGTGCCTGCTGCGTCAACGGCTATACTACAGACAGCCAAGTTTGTCGCCCCGTGAAGAACCATTCTAATCTTTGACCTTGGCAAATCTTTGTCCAAGATACGCCGCCTTCGTCATTACTCGGGCGAGCTGTCGTAATCTTGGCTACATTGAGGACACCCAGCTTGCTCCTTTGGCTACCGATATAAAAGACCTCGGCTCCTTCAACCTGCATCGTTTCAATAAGTTGGTCAAAGCGAAACTGGCCAACGCAAGTCCTGCGACCCCCGCGATACCGAATTTGCATTCCCAGGACAGGTCTGTCGCCATCCTGCGCATTCCTGCAAATAAGAAGCTCCATGGCATTATCCATGGAGCAGGACGAGAAGTGCCACGCTTGACCATATACGTAGAATTGAGTAACCGGTACGAGAGATTTTGGATGGGGTCGGTCGAGCAGAGGCGGTGGATAGTGATCAAATGCAATATATCTTATGTCCCTGCTTAGTATCGAGCTCCATTCGTTGAACCAGACGCGCGATCTTGTACGCTGAGGCAGATATACGGTTTTTCGGTCAGGAAACACTGGAATATGACACCCAGACCTGATGTTCTGTCCGCGATTCGTTGTCAACTGCCGTCTGTAAGCAAGGCTACTTCACAAAAAATCCACAACGTACCATGATGTCAAGCATTTTCACACTGTAGTAGCGGCCACACCATATACTAATCTCCGTCAAGTGCTCTCCGTCGCCCATCGGCATATAGATCCATGAAAAATTGCTGACATCCTCGTAGGCCGGATTGCTGCCGTTTACATGTGCGTGTATCATTAAAACGTTGGTGCCATTGGTGGCTATAGAATACCCGGTGGTGCCGGGAGCATTGCAGTCGAAGTAGCGCATACGGAGCGTGCTTGGGAGCCAACCTGGTGTATTAAGCATCCTCAGATCGTGAACCAATATCGGATGGTGAATACTTGACCAGCGAATGTCGGTATTGCTACTGCCGTCTAGGCTGACAATGTCTCTTGTTTTTATAGACTGATAACAGTTAGCTTTGGCCAACGCAGGACAGTACTTCCCTTACATCTGTGAGTACTTTAACCCTTGCAATCCCATCTAGCCTCGAAATCTCTTTCCACCATACCCCCTGCATAGTGTCTGTCGTAGGTTTTCCAAATTTCACCCCTCGTAGGCCTAGATGGTCATGTGCAACATAAATGCTGCAAACGATGCCATGCTTTTGCGCGTTCAGCAACAGTATGCCGTCGCTGCGTGTTTGAGAATTCCACAAAGACTTGATGTATGGAATCCCTTCGATCTTGCAGAACTGGCCGTACACATCGCAGGAAAGGTCAAGCTCGAATTCATCCGGCAGAGGGCCAGCAGAGCGGAGTTCCTGCCGTGTCTGCTCCTGTGCCGAAACCAATGCACACTCTTGAACCAGCAGCTCAGCTATCATGGCCAAGATCTCGCTGGGAAAGACAGACAGTATCGTTGACAACTTGGAGGTAAGGGAGTTACGGATAAAGATGATGCGTCGTCGGGCTTCGTGGGACGAAGGCTGGAAGTCATGTTCGGTAGCGTCCAAAAAGTTGGCGGACACGGGGAGCAGCTTGAAGTCGAAGCACTGGTCGTGGAAGATAAACGATTCCAAGTTGCCGAATGTGCAACCCGAGCGGCACCTGTGGAAGACAACGTTGAGGTTTGTGTCGTGATAGTAGATGGTGTTTTCAAGAGGAAAACGAGACAGGCGCTCAAGATAAGGTAGACCTTTGTCCTGTGTTAGCGGGGGCGGGAGAAGAGCGAAGCAAGTAATAAAATAACAGACATGCTACAATTGGGCTGTCATCTTCTATATGGAATTGACATAGCAGACAGTGACTTAGCTTGACACAGCAACGGGGAATATCGTCTTCGTCCTCCATTTGCTCCATCTCGAAGTTTGCTCCAGGTGAAGGTTCTCGTTTGTAACGATGTGCGGCGGTGATGACAGACAATAGCAAAGTGCCTACCCTGTAGCCAACTGATCGACCTAACTAGTGATTCGTTAGTGGGTCGGACCCCAAGGCAATTTTTGTGGGCTAGAAAAACCACCACCCCGAATTTTTTTTCCTGTCTTATCTTATCAGTCGACTTTTCTGCCCATTACCTTTTTTCCTGCCATTCGCCATCAAACACCGCCATTGCAACAACGACGACACTAGGAATTGATTTCCTTGATCCCACAGCTCCCTCCCCGAACCAGAAGACGCGACCAACCCACACAGAACCGGCAAGATGCCCAAGTCGAAACGCTCCAAGACCTTCAACCTGACGCAGGTCGGCAAGAAGGGCCGCGGCCAAAAGGACCTGCTCTTCCAGAGCATCCGCGACGCCGTCCCCCAGTTCCAGCACTGCATCGTCTTCAACGTCGATAACATGCGCAACAACAACCTCAAGGCCGTCCGCCGCGAGCTATCCGACAGCAGGTGAGAGAGAGCTTCCTCCCCCTAGCTAGGGACGCAATCTTGCGAGGCGGGGGGGGGGGGGGGGGTAGACGGCAGCGCAAGCGCAAAAACGAAAAACAAACCCACTAACTTTTTTCGCCTTTGCGCGCTGCGCCAGACTCTTCTTCGGCAAGACCAAGCTCATGGCCAAGGCCCTGGGCCAGACACCCGAGGCGGCCGCCGCGCCGGGCATCGACCCGCTCACGCGGCACCTCGCCGGCAGCGTCGGGCTCGTCTTCACGAACCGCGACGCGGCCTCTGTGCTCGCCTACCTCGGCGACGTCGCGCCCGCCGACTTTGCGCGCGCCGGCGCCATCGCCCCGCGCGCCTTCTCCATCCCCCCCGGCGTCGTCTACGCCACCGCCGGCGAGGTCCGCAAGGAGGACGACGTCCTCGTCCCCCACACCCTCGAGCCCGAGCTGCGCCGCCTCGGCGTCCCCGTCCGCATGGTCAAGGGCCGCGTCGTCCTCGGCGCCGACCAGGACGAGGCCGCCGCCGACGGCGAGGAGGCCGCTGGCGAGCCGTATGTGGTCTGCAAAAAGGGTGCCGTCCTCGCCTCCAGGCAGACGTGGGTCCTAAAGATGTTTGACGTCTGCCTCAGCAGGTTCCGCATCAAGGTTCTCGCGTGAGTGCTACCCTCCCCCCCCCCCCCCCCGTCTTTATCCTTTTACAACGTGCATTGGCAATGTTCGTGGTGGTGCAAGTTTGGCTAACGTGGCGTTCTCGCAGGTACTGGAGTTCGGCCACTGGTGAAGTCACCGAGGTAGAGCAAGCTGATGAAGCTGCGGAGGAATCTGCCATGGAGGAGGACTAAAACGCTCATACAAAGACAAATGAAAACGAGCATTAAAAAAAGTAAAAAATCTCTTGCGAGATGATAAATCGCAGCCTCATCGCTGGCATAACACTCATGTGGGATCAAAGTTTATTTACATCGGCGTTGGCTTGGATCGTTTTGTGTTTACGTTATAGGCATTAAATATACGCCGAGGGAGGGCGGCAAAACGTTCTCTCTTCTCATTGTCAAGACAGAAATAGTGATGATACCACTTCCAATAAGCAAAACATCACCTAACCGAGTCTACGTGTGACACTTTGATATCATGCTGAATTATACAATGCTGCCCGACCAGCCCAACGAAAAGCTAGCTACCTGCTTATTACCTGATATTTTAATATACCTCTCTTTTCTCTCTCGACCAGCTTCGGATCGGACAACCATGCAACCGATTTTTGTACACTCGAGGCCAGAGTTCTGCTTACCTCTCTGCCTTACCTGGACCCCCTCAAAGGATAATCGGATACGGCTTGCTGTTTTTTCCTAGGACAGAATTTTCTCGTGATACTTCCAGTTATACTTCCCCTCTAGACGCCGTGGTTTGAAATGCATATTATGGAACCGAGATATAGAGACAAGATAAGAAGAAAAGATTACCTTCCCATGAAACCACCGGGCCGGGACGAACACGCATCGCTTCCTCGCCTACCAAACAAGGATGAATGGATGCAAACGGAATCGTATCGAAGGAGCCTATGAAGAATATGAGGCCGTTTAGTATCTGCGGATTTTCCTGGGATCCTCGTAGCCGCCGTCATATCCTCGCTTCCGGTTGTCTTCGTCACGAGGCCGGTCAATGTCTCTGTCCCGCTCGCGAAATCCGCCGTCGCGTCGGCCGATTGGTTCGTTGTTGCTACCGGTCCGACGACCACCGTCACGATCACCGAACCGACCACCATCGCGGGGCGGCCTGTCACCTCTGTCGTGGTGGTCGCGGTCCCGGTTGCGGTCCCGGTCCCGGTCTCCGCGCCGGTCGTCGTGGCGGCTGCCTCGGTCAAACCCGCGGTCGCGGTCGCCATTGCGCCTATCAAAACCGCCAGGACCAGATGGCGCGTCTCTGGGTGCGAATCCATTTCTGTCGCCGCGGTCACCACGGTCACCACGAGGGCCGCCAAAGTCGCGCTCGCCACCTCGGAAGCCCCCGCCACGACCGCCGAAACCTCCACGGAAGCCACCCCGGCCGCGACCGCCTTCAAACCCGCCGCGACCGCCGCGGAAGCCACCACCGAAGCCGCCAGGACCCCCAGGGCGAGCGGGCAGAGCTTTCGTATAGCCTCGGCCTCCCAGACCACCACCCAGTCGTCTTGGCTTCCAGCCTTTGACTGTTCGGCCACGCTCGACGTCTACCTTGATCCGCCGATCTTTGATGCGGATTCCGTCACAAGCATCTAGGGCCGCTATTCATTATCGCGCAACAAAGCGCAATTGTTAGCAAGGCTTACCAGCGGCGATGATACTTAAAGGGTAGGAAACAGAATGTGTGCTAAGACAGGCAAGCTTGAGGGCCATGAAAGTCTTCTCAAGCACACAGGCTAGAGAGGGCAGGCTTGAGGGCCCAGCTCTGGGAAATGCGGATGATCGCCCTTAAAGAGGAAAGTAAGGGGGGGGGAATTACCTCTCATGTCTTTTTCGCGTTCAAAGACAACAAATGCATAGCCACGATGTGGCTTCTTCTTCTTATTTCCCTTTTCGGCCGCGTGTGAGTCGACAACAATGCGAGTCTAAAGAACATGTCAATCAGTATTCATTGCTTTAGTAACAGCAGTATCATAAAACTTACACGCTCAATGGGTCCGAAACGGCCAAATTCGCGCTCCAAGTCACGCTCATCAGCTTCGTAGCTAAGGCGCGCAACAATGAGGGTCTTGAACGCATCGCCGCGAATCAGGGGATCCTCATTGGGGTTATCTGTGCGGGAAACAAGTTAGCACTTGCATATTGAAACGAGTATGGTGAAGCCACAGTCGCATACAGTATTTTGGCGCGTTTGCAATCAGCTCTTCGGCAGCCTCCTTCTTCTCGAGCTTCTTGCGATCGCGCGCCTCCAGCCAGCTCTCCGTGGGAATGCTGGTATCATTCTCCTTGTACGCCTTCAGGTCAGGCAGGAAAGCAGCCAGTCCATCAATGTGCGCCGTCCTGCGCTTCTCAGGAGCATGGTCGGGGGCTTCAACCCATCGCAGCGGCGGCCGCGGCGCAAACAGCGCCAGCAAATTCGGTGGGAGCTTGTCTGTCATGACGTGAAACGATGGAATGGAAGAAACCGCCGCTTAAAAAGAAATGGACTCGACTGCAAGAGGCAACAGATGGGCAAGCACTGATATTGTTGGGTGATGAAGGTCGAGAAGATACGCGTCGGCGCAAACTTGGATGGGAAAGGGATTAAGCGGGCTGCGGTTGCCTGGCAAAATTACTTGCCCTCCAGGCCGTTTCGTTTTATTGGTTTCAGTGGGTGACACAGGGCGGCAAGTGCTGTAATAATACTGGCAGAAGCAATTTTGCCGATACTGTGCCGCAGTTTGCGCTAGTCTACTTCGGGTGCCCTGCTCGCAGGCCTGATTTTTCGTGTGACAATGAATGGGTTCACACGAGCGACGTCCGTAGAAAAATGACAAACTTTGATGTGCATGCATAACACACCGCTCAGCCCACCATGACCATCAAGGGAATCAAGTCAATCGCGAGGGCGCATGTAAGCATCGCAAACATCCCCAGCCGACGAAGCACGGCGCAGCTCGGCAGCTCGCTAACATGGCAAAACGCAGAACGGCGTCGGCGCCTTCATCCTCCAGTGCAAGAAGATGGAGCTTCACTACTGCGACTGGGCCGGTAGCTCCAAGGGAATGAAGTACGTGCCTATCCAACCGAGCCGCCCCCCCTGATAACCATCTAACGGGCCGCCGGCAGCGGCTTCATCAAGTCATTGCTCCCCAAGGTCGCCGCCTCGAACCCGCAGGTCGAGTTCGCCGTCTCGCCGCGCCCCAACCGCCACCCGGTCATCATCGGACACTACATCAACGGCCGCACGAAGCCCATCTGCGTGCGGAACCTGTCGCCGTACGAGATCCTGCAAAAGGTCGAGCTGCTGCGCGACGCCAGTGGCGACAAGAACCGCCGCACGAACAAGGCCGTCGTCAGCACCAAGCCGAGTGTCCGAGGCATCTGGTCGCCGTACCACGGCAAGGGCATGGTTGTATAGGGAGACGAGGGGGGGCGTCTTGGAAAATAAAGGGACGGGGCTCGAGAGGCTCTGTGCCGTGTATATTTTATCACTTTGTATTGAAACTTGTTGTGCGCATGATCAAGCGGTTTTGGACGTGCGTCACTGGAGCATTGGGAAATCCCCTGGGTATATAGATAGGGTCGAACGACTGTTCACATCTACACATTTAGCAATGGATTTACATGTCACTTTCCAATCAACAACAAATAACGTGAATTCTTTTTCTTCAATGCGGCCGTAATCTTGGCGTGTACGTAGGTGGTTATCTAGCAGTCCGCACGTGTATGCAATTAGAGCTTGCTGGAGTTGATAATGTCGACGACTAGGAGAGAAACAGTTAGCCACATTTCCAACTCGGGAAGCAGAAGAAACTTACAGGCGGGCTTGAGAGAAGCACCGCCGACGAGGAAGCCGTCAATGTCAGCCTGCTTTCCGAGCTCGGCGCAGTTCTTCTCGTTGACGCTGCCGCCGTACAGGATGCGGGTCTCGTCGGCGACCTTGTCGCTGACGTTGGCCTTGAGCCACTCACGGATGGCCTTGTGCACCTCCTGGGCCTGCTCGGTGGTGGCGACCTTGCCGGTGCCGATGGCCCAGATGGGCTCGTAGGCGATGACGATCTTGGACCAGTCGGTAATCTTGGCCTTGAGGGCCTCGAGCTGCTTGCTGACGACGGCGATGGTCTTGCCGGCCTCGCGCTCCTCGAGCGACTCACCGCAGCACCAGATGACGCTCACGCCGTTCTCGGTGGCGTACTTGGTCTTGGAGGCGACCAGCTCGTCGGCCTCCTTCAGGATGGTGCGGCGCTCCGAGTGGCCGAGGATGGCCCACTCGACCTTGCTGTCGAGCAGCTGCGAGACGGACAGCTCGCCGGTGAAGGCGCCGTTGGGCTTGTCGTAGACGTTTTGCGCGGCGACGCCGATCTCGGGGCGCAGCGAGTCGCGGACAAGCACCAGATGGATGGCGCTGGGGGAGACGACGACCTCTGTAGCACTCGGTGGTTAGGCTCGGGCGGGGGACGGACGCGGCTGGGAAGGCCGCGGAAGGGTCGATGTCGACATACCGACGGAGGAGTCCAGGTTGGCCTTGTTCAGGTTGTTGACAATATCCTTGATGGATGACACGGAGCCGTTCCTACGTCCAAGAAACCAGCGGTTAGCATCTCATCTACTACATGCGATACCCCTCGCCGACTGGCCGAGCTGGACGACGTACATCTTGAAGTTGCCGCCGACAAAGAACTTGCGAGCCATGTTTGCGATTGGTCTTGCGGTGAGTATTTTGAAAGAGTCTTTAAAGATATGGGCTAGAGGAAAAAAGATTGAAGAGTGGCGGATAGGATGACTGGAAGAAAAAGTTGGCAACAATGATACGAGCTTAAGTTATTATGGCGGAAGAGGTGGGGAGGGGCAGCCAAAAGTCGCGCGTTGAGCGATGGAGGGGTTAATAATGACCTCTTCCCGCTACACATCCAAAAGGTAGGGAACCTTGGTGCTGGTAATCCCTCGATGATGAATTAAGCATGAGGTTTGAAAAATTGACTTGGCATCGATTTGACACAGCCAAGCATCCTCATTACTACCAGCATCGATTTGACACAATCGTCGTCACTACAGGTACCCCTATACTTGATCAAAGCCCCCCCGGCAGTTCTAACCGACTGCTGGCTGTCTGTCAATGCCCTTTCTTCTAGAATTGCCGTATCTACCCCGAGTCCGTCCGACGACCCGCGCCTCCTGCCTGTCTGTCTTTGTTAACTAGGAAATCCTATGCAGCATGGGTAGCTACCCTTCAATTCTAAGGCGACTTTGTCTGCACATTCATTCACAAGCTTTTCACGAGAAATGGCGCATCCGGACATTGGAAGACGATATTGTAGCAAGGTCATTAAATACAAATTTGAAATAGACAAAGGAGCGTCGCACTTCATGATTGGAGAATGAGTACGAGTACCGCGCCGCCATCAAAGTACGGCGTTGACTCGACTCTCCCATCGATTCACACAAAGGAACTTTGTCAAAAAGAAAGAAACCCCCCAGTCATAGAACTGTCACGCAATTCCATCTCTTTCTGACTCTGCCAGTGTTGCCGTCCACCTCGTGGAGTTGCAAAACACTCTGCAAAAGTCGTTCGCGTCACCGCTTCCATCCTCGGAAGCCGTGAGATAAAAGACACCGGGCATTCTCAGCAAACCGTGCACATAGGAGACCTCGGAGTCCTCCAGAAGTAAGCAGAGAAGTATGAAACGATCAGAATGGATCCACACGCCTCTGCAATAACATCCAACAAAATTGACCATGCCGTGACCAGGAAAAATTTACTTGCGGTGATTCTCACTGTAGTCCAGCTTTTGGTCGGCGTCCTGATGATTGTGCAATAAGGTATAGGGCAAGAAAGGGTACTTCCACACAGGTTGAGTGGTCCAGTTACCGCTTTATTCAATCGCCCGAGTTGTAGATCTTCTTGGAGTCGGTGTCCCGCGGCATCTTGTTGAGCTGCGAAGTAATCTTGGACATCTCGACGGAGTGATTCTGCACTTCGGTGAGCTGGCTGATGTTTCTCTGATCACTCGGCCCGCCCATTCCCTGGAGAATGCCTTTGAGGGCCTGGTAGTGGTCCTGCCACTCATCCAGAAGCGGCTTGGTCGAGTTCTTGCGGGCGGTCTGCTGCTGGGCCGGCTTTGTCGGAGCCTTGCGCTCAACAACGACAGGCTCCTGAACCTCGCTCTTGCGCTTGCGGCCCTTGGCAGGGTTAACAGCGGGTGCGGGGGCAGGGGCCGGAACATCGCCGACGTCGTTGTGCACTCGCTTCATGTGGTCACGAAGGTTCCACTGTCTGGGAAACCCGTTACCCTCCTGGGCTCGCTCACAACCTTCATGAGTGCAGAGGAATGGCTTGTTTCCGTGTCCATGGAGACCATGGGCCTCGCGCTCATGGCGCAGGCGGCAAGCAGTGGAGGAAAATCGAGCATCCTCACAGGTGGGGACCTTGCACTTGTATGGCTTCAGATGAGAGTCGACATATTTGCTAAAAGTGAACCGTTAGTACTCTGGTAATACGAGTCCAATCAGGGGGGTCTTACTCATAGTTGCACTTGAGTTTCTCGGGCTTGTGGCTGCAGCCTGCCTGGCCCTCCCAGGGACAGTGGAATAAACCATCCGCCCCTCGCACGGCATTCTTGTACCGGTGATCTTCACGAGGCGAGTCCGACTCAACGCTGCTGCGCTGCTGGTAGTTGGCAGACAGGTCCAAGCCACCGCCAAAGGGGACCATGGTGTCTTGAACATCCGTGATGAGATGAAGAGGCTTGCTTTCGGGGCTGCCAGGATTGTGAGAATTGACGTCTACAAAACATGAATGACGGCAGTTCGTCACATACCTTGTGGGTTCACCCATAAAAGTCATTGGCGAGGTTGCCATGGCGGCTACCCGCCACGACTCGTCAATCGTGTTGGGTGACGATGTGCGAGAAATGGAACTGGAGACGTCCCAAGAGCTGGAAGGAGAATGGGCCGGTAGTCCGTCCAATCCAATACTAACCTGGGAAGGTGCGACGTTCATCGAGTTCATTTCCTCCACGGAAAGCGTGCAATCACCGTTCAGGCCAATATCAAGCCCATAGCCGGGCCAGCAGATTGGTGAGCCTACAGGCTCCGGCATTTCGCATCCGGTCATGCTGTGAATGGCACCCATGACCGGGACTGTGTCATCCTGAAAGCCCTGGGCCGCGGCAACGATGGGAGTGGGATGGATGAGGTGGGATCTGGCTGAGGCAGAAGAGCGCCCTGATGTGCTGGAGCTCATCCGAGACATAGCCTGGCTCTTGGAGGTTGGGACTGGTCTGATGGTATTCCATGTTGTTTCCACCGGCTGGTGGGCGTGAGCGATCCTGGTTCCCTTTGGTGTAGTGTGTCCAGAAGTAAACATGGATTCCTCAGTGTCCGCATGGTTTATTGATCCATCGTGGATCTCAGTAAGGTAATGTGAGCCATCTCCTGGCAGGCACCACGACGGGTTTGTCAGGAGATCTGTGGAGCACTCGCCTTGGGAAAAGGCAAAGAGGGCGGCTGCTGATGAAGCAGATGTGGTAGGGAAGCTGTAGTCGCTGTATGGGGTTAGTTTGGATGTCCAGCGGCTGAATTAAAACGAAATGAGAAACGATCAAGTCGCTGAATCCAACTTTGGATCTACTTCGTGTTAGTTCTTTTTGTCTTGGATGTAGGGGTGGGGGTGAATACAAACCATGCGGTGGGAGCGTTGCCATGCTCAGTGTAGGAAAGCAAAAACGCCAGCAAGCAAAAGCGAAGAAAAAGATGAGAAATAAAAGGCAGAAGAAAGCAAAGTCCAAAGATACGTATCAGGAGAGCGATCAGTGGCGGCGCAATTTCAGAGATCCGGTGTCGGGTCAAGGCGGCCGTCTTGTATGAATGATGGTAATGCAGTCAAACGAGTCGGGATGGGAAATCCAGTGGTTGGAAACAAGAGGCAACGAACGCTACAAGTTGTCGTGGCAGAGAGCAACAGTCCGTGGCAGAGAGTAGTCCGTGGCAGTGTGAGAATCCGTGGCAGTTTGAGAATTTGGTTCCTTGTGGCTCAATGTTGGTTTTTCTAGTAGCAGCGCAACGATCTCCAGGTGATCGATCCTTGATGTCGGTTGACGTGGCGATTGCTCAAAGCAGTGTTCATCTTGGAAGCGCGAGATCATTTACCTGAGCAGTTGATACATTGATAATATTCAACAGTAGTCAAACTGCGGGTCACTATCCGTAGTTACGGATTGGACGACCCATGCTTCAACGGCGAAGGAGCAGTGGGCTTTCGAGATGCAAACGGTCCTTGTGCAAAGAAATGAAAACGGTCCAAAAGAGTCCGAGTGCTGGTCCATGTCCAATCCAAATGGCTTGATAAAACAATGTCCAGGATAAATGCAAATGCAAAAGAAATCCCGATCAAAATCCAGGTAATCCATATCCGGTAAAAATCCAAGTTCTTGAAGAATGTCCAGACGTCCGTGTAGATGAACGGAGAAACCAAGCGAGGAATTCGCGGGCTAAGATGAGATCACACGTTCGCGCAAAAATCAAGACTCACCGCAGGCAAACGCCAATGTAAATATTTCATGAATTTTGAACCCCTTGTCCGGTTTAGACAAGGCCTGATCCAGAATTTATCCAAGGTGGCAGAAATGCAGGTTGGTCCAAGGTATGCATGGTATCCTGAGACGCAGAAACTGAAACGATCCGGGAGGTATGTAGCAGGCCAAAAAGAAAACAAAGCAAGTGAATGAAAAAAAAAAACGCAGAAGCAAGATGGATCCCGGAAATTTAGAAAAAACAGTACCTGACAAGCGACTGAGCGTCTTCCAGCTCAGATTTGATGAAGCGAGGCATGGCTGCCGAGCGCGACACAAAAGCAACTGTCATTATATCCAAGGGCAAGGATAGAAAATGGTTACGAGTTTCCACAAGTATTGCGGACCTTGACTCGCGATGTACAGTGCAGTCTCTCTTGGTCAACTGTTGCACAGCCTTTGTGAGGAAGTGCTTGCAGGAAAGAGGAGTGAGGAGCAGAAGTGTGGTGGATAATGAGAGAAGAGAAGTAGGTTTTGTAGGCAAAACTTGGTTGTGTGTGGTAGTGTATAGTTGGGCAGGAATCTGAGAGGGGAAGAGAAGAAAGAGTTGGGCAGCAGGATGAAGGGGGGCCATGCGCTTTTTTAACACATTCCGAAGGAGTCATGGCTGTATATTGGAAGAGACATGACCTTGTCAACACGGCAAGTCACATTTCGGCTTTGCCAATCAATGTGCGTCGAGAGAGCCAGGTTCCGACGTAGGCAGGGGCTGCATGAGGTTCTAGTGCGCAATGGGAGCTGGCTGAGGGGCTGTGATAGGCTGCCAGGGCAGGGAGGCGGACACAAGATGGCTGCAGCAGGGTATCATGGCTTGGCTTGGTGGAGCAGGCGAGCACTCAAAGACGGTGACGACGTGACGAGAAAGAGTGTTTCTGCTGCAGGACAACTCATCAATGCAGCGCCATGTAGCCACACAACCGCACTAGAGGATGGCGGACTGGAAGAGCGGTGATACTGGACTGTCCATACGGGAGCGCCCGCGCCGGTCGCCTGCGGGCCGCTCATTAGCTGGTGGCTAAGAGGTGCAAGGTCAAGCCAATCATGCCACAGACCGCGGCAGAATGGCTTGCGGGAAGAGACGACAAGGTCGTGGCGTGGCTGCAACTCCATCAGCAAGTCAGCATCTTCGGCGACGAGCTTGCACATCCGTCTGTCAGCCACGTCGACCGCTCGACAGCTCGACAGGACAGCTGGCCACGGAGGCAGGCAGTCTGGACCAAAGGGGCGCGGGCCGATACCACGCTGCTTCAAGATGCGAGAGTTGGGCGCGTGGTCAGTTGACCTGCCGGCTGCGGGATGGTGCAGAAGCCGAGCATTCTTTCTCGCAGCCTCACTCTTGGGGTCTTTTGTTGGGGTGCGGTCTTTTCCTGTCATTTCTGATGTCGTTTTTGTTTTTTTCGGTAAGACGCCAGGATGTGGTGGTGTGGTGGTGGTGTGGGTGATGTGGCCACCTTGATATTAGCCGTCAGCTCAAAAGGCTCTTGGCAGCTTGGTTGGTGCTGGGTCTCTCTCACAAGTTGATTGTTGGAGCATTGTCCACGTCGACGTACTTGTCATCAGTATACAGGATGAGCTCGTGATTCTTGTTGTGTTTTGTTGTGCATTGATGGGCTTTGCTGGGAGCCAATCCGACGGTTTCCATTTCCAGGTCACAATCGCAATCATCATGTTGTCCCCATCACTTTGTCTCGTTGGGGAGGATGGGAATCAGGCAGAAGGAATGCGTTGTATTGTATGCACGGCGGCTTCCGACAGCTGGGTGCGGATGGATGCAGAGGGCATCTTCTCCGGCGCATGCGGTGATGGGATGCCGAGGTGTGGTGGCATGCGTGCATGGTGCTGTTCATTGAAACGTGCCTCGGAGGAAAAGGAAAACGACGGATGTGGGTGATGGGATGCTGCGGCTGCGGGAAATGCCGTGATGTGCAATGTGATGTGAGCGGGAGAGAGTCTAGACGGCCGTTTGTCCTGGTCAACTGCAGGTACTGAGGCTGGCTGGAGACTCCCGGGTAACTAGTCGGCCGTTTACATTTGGACAAGGACTAACTAAAAGTTCGTGGACCAACCTAGCCAGTATTCGTAAACTTTCATGCATAGGTAGGTACATGAGTCGTTTTACCGCTCGTTGGTTAGTTGGGCCAGGTACCGTACAATCGGTTTCCTATGCCTGGGGTTGGAGACGTCGTCGCCTCCTCCATCATCAATGCTCAGTCGCAATCCATACCGGCATATCTACAGTATGGAAATAGCCCGAGGTTGTCGCAGAACCCTTGGGCGTTCGAACGGAGAATACAGATTATCTACATAGGTCTAGTTTCAGAGCTCAAGCGCAAAACACAAAGTGTGTGCATTATTGGTGTCACCCTGTTTGTCTTGCGACAACGTCCATCAACCATCCTCCTATTGTTGCGGTGCAGGTCGGCAGGATACCCGGATGCCAGCATTCTCACCTGAGTTGAGTACCGGGATCTGAGACCTCTTGACTACTGCTAGGAAACGTCTCATCACATCACACTTCCCTGCTGTTCGCTCCCGTCCTGGCCCTCATCAAGCATCCTGTCATGGCTATCATGTCTCCAGGCTGGCCCATCTAGCAACTCTCACGAGACGTCACACTGCAGCCTTTGCATCGTTGCGAAACCCGAGATTTGCTCAGTCAAACTGGATCTGGGGGGACAGAGCAGTCGTCGCGTAGCCAGTCAAATGGCCAGACCGATCCCGCCGACGGACGGGCGCTGGCATCGCGCTGGAATCGCGCACAACGCACCATGACAGCCTGCGGTCGCGCCGCCAGATGATGCACCAGGCAAACTGTCGTCATTGAATTGCTGAGAGAGAGCCAATCCCAGATCGGCGCTGATTATTATGGACATGGCAGCACAAGCTCCTCAGACCTCAGACAGACAGACGCCATCTCCTGCTACGTAATTACGCATTTTTAATCCGCTTTCGCTTCTGCTAGCTCGCCATCTCTCGCCTCTTGGTGGGACTGGCCCCTTGCTGCCCAAGCAAACCCTTCCCTTTCCCCCTCCTCGGCACATCTTCATGTGGTACACCGCCTTTCGCGTGATGCGCCATGCCCGCAGTCCTCCCCACGCGCTCCAGAGAGAGGGGGACGGACGCCTCGACGCCACCAAGCAAGAAAAAACACTGTCGTTACGAATATGCTCATTTTCTCTTGGCCGCCGCCCTTCATCGACGGTACCGCGTCCAAGAGCCCAGTTCGGCTTCCTCTGACTGCGGCCGGCAGGGAGCTGCTGCTCAATCGGGATCACTTGCCACGCATACCATACAGTACTCACCTCAGATTGTGTGCCAGCCTCGCCCGCAAAAAAAAAAACAAAAACAAAGGTCAATATCGCCATTTTGCCAGGGCTCGTATCAACGGCCTGTTGAATGAGACCAGCTCATCGCCCCCACGACGACGTCCATGAGCCGGTGGATCGTTGACACTCTACTGTGGCAAAGTTCCCACCAGCAACTCTGGGTCTGATCCAAGGGAATGGTCCATGGCATTGCCCTACCGCTGAGGCTACCGGCGCTTGAGATTGCCTTCGACATTGCTGAGCCTATCCCCTGCGCCGTGTCCCACCTGCAAATCTCCGCAACGCCCCTCGCTCGCACAACATCTCTGACCTTCTCCCTCACTCTCGCTGCTGCTCATAAACCGCTCTGGGCTCAAGGACCCAGGGCAGGGCTGGCCAGCCCATCGCTTCCGTCATCTGGCCAGCAAAGCTAGCCCTGAGTCGTGCCACCAGTGAGCGACGTGTCGACTGCCAAAAGGCAGTTTTAAAACGAGTTACATCGCCCGCTTTGATCCACCATCCTGCCTCGCCAGGCATGTAAAACAATCTCAAGGAAATGCTCGTCGACGACGACGCCCGAGGTTTAGAATGCATCTCGCATCGTATAGGGGGAAAGGGGCTCTCACATCTCGCCCTCAGACGCAATCTGCCGCTGCTTCCATCGTCCTTCCGCACATTGTTCCATCAACGACCGCCGTGAGGTTCTTTACTGGTTCATTGGGCCACTAGCCGACCGGCACTAAAAAGATAGTGTGTGATTGTTACCGCTCACTCGTCGAGTTGTATAAGTCGGCCTAACTTAAAGCTGCCTTCTCGCGGTCACCTGCCCAAGAGCACCACACCGCCATCCGGCACACTCCAATTATAACTCGACGACATCGTCTGGCGAAGCATCTCGCCCGTCCAGGAGCCATCTCTGCCCTTCGAGCTCTGTCCACGGTCGAGTTATTCCTCTCACATTGTTTTTGTGGTCAACGCCCGACCTGGCGGGCGCTCCCCGCGGACTTTTTGGCAGTTGCATCGTCTGCAGGCTCCTGGGCTCAGTGAAAAGCACCATTTCCTGACCTGGCCGTCCGGATCCTGGCCTTCCCCGTTGCTGAACACGTTTCTCTTTGCTTCATCATTTTTTCCAATTTTTTTGCTTTTGCCCCTGCTGCTCTGGCGGCTGCTCTTCATCGATTGAGCTCTGCAAGCATGGATCCTGGACAGATGGCTCGGCCGACTATGATGTATTCTGGCTCGGGCCCCGATTCTGGGCCGTGGAACCCAAGACGGAGGTAGGAGCTCTCCGAGATGCCACAACACTCTGCATGCAATAATTGCCTTGCGTCTTCCCTGACTGACCGTCGCCCTCAAAGCAACTTGCCCAACTCCAATGCGCACGACTGGCCTCGGGATGAAATGTACTCGACGTCGAGGTAAGCTCGCTGCCCTCTCTCCTTTGACTTGTCGCCTGGACATGCAATTTTCGCGCAACCGATGGTAACACTGTCTTTCTGGATCCTCAAGTATGAATAGCTTCGGCACCGGCAATACGTATGCTCCTCGCACCGAAACGCCGTCGATGGGCCTGCCTGGCTTCATGCCACCACCACAGAGCGGGCTGAATACGAGCCAATTGCCTGCATACGGGTCCTACCAGAGCTCCAAGGCCTCGTGGGAGGCTCAAGAGAAACATTCTCCAACAGAATCCGTGGATGACATCCTGGCATCGCCGAACTTGTCCGAATACTCGCTGGAGAACGGAGCCGATTCCACCTATCCCGGACGACGAAGCAAGCCGAATAATGCCAACACGAACACCAACCCTAGGAACCGGCCCCAGCGTCGTCCCTCTAACCGCGATGAGTTTGACGGGCCTCATCAATTCCTTCAGCGCCCTCCTCAAGAGGTCATTGCCATGCAGGAGCGGGAGCTGCCTCATCTCCCGACAAACCTCCTTGTGCAGGAGCAGGATATGGTTCTGGGCCAGGTCAACGATCGCTTATCACAATGCGCCTACGACTTTGTAGCCAAATATTCGTTTCCTATCCCCCTATCGCAAAACATGCGGCCTGTCGAGCGGCCGCAGGATCGAGAATGGACCGAGTGGGTTTATCTGCTCAAGAGACTTGCGACTAAGCGACGCATTCCTGCTCGCGTCTTGTATAATGGCCAAATCAAGCAGTTTGTGACCATATTGGAAAATTCCTTGGAAATGAGACACGCCTCGAAACACCAAAGCCGACCACTCAAGGACGACAGGAACATTTTGCAGCTCATTTCCGCGGGCATTCAAGTTGCCAAGATACTGCGAGATGCATCGGCAATGGACTATCTTGACCGACTGTACATTTCGACGGAGAATCTGATTCAGGAACGCAGGTTTCGCCCTTAGTATGTCGATGCCGACGACCGCGGCCACTGGGAAACCAGACTCGGCCAAATTATTCACGTTTTTTTTATAATCTTGCCTTGGAAACATGGCGGCAAAAACTTTTGACAGACAATACGTTTAGACACGCGCCGCTGTCACGGAATGAGGCGAAAGCCGACCGGCGCAAATCATCAGAGGAGTCTTGATCGGCTGTCGACGCCGGATTCCACGTCTTGCGAAACCGAAAATGACATTCTGTGGCTGCCCAAGCCACGTTTTACCCACGGCATCTTTGACACAGCGTTGGGCTCTCTCTCTACCCCTTCCTCGAGCCCCTTTGCACTTTTATTTCTTTCCTTTCGTTGACCTTGATCCGTCGCACCCTCTTCCTGCCGAGGACTTGTTTACAAAGACTAAGACCAGCGTTTTATTCGAATGGCCATGATGAATACAATGAATGCAACACAGAGCAAACTATCACAGAAAAGACCCTTTCACGAGCATAAGATGGCAACGTTGTACCGTGTTTGGGGCATGGGAGGAAAGCAAGTCTGGCATTTCGCCTATATATTTTCCCCGCAAGTTGTTTATGGCGTTAACCGGGCTAGAGTCGAGCGGTTTTTGTGTGTTTTAAATCTTGTCTATCTTGTTGATAGCTTTGCGAATATACGGCATTAAAGTAGCACAGCAGCCCAACTGTGCACTGTACTAGTAGCCTAATGATGGGGTGACAAATGAGCGGATGAATGGTGTGCTACATAGTTAGGAGCGACGGCTCTTGCTGTTTTGATTAGCAGCAAGAGTGCATACCCGGACGATGACCGCCAGGTCACTGCCTACCAATGATGCTTATCCATATTGCTGAAGCTATCCTTGGAAAATTCAAGGCAACGTAGGCCATAGGCCAATACCAGAGGTATGCCTCACTAGCGCCCGCCTCGGCGTCTGCCAGGTACGATTGCTTCGCAAGAAAGCAGATATACAATATCCAACAATTTGAAATCCCAAATGCCAACGGCAAGAGTTCCAGGACCGCCTCAGCTGCTGGAGCGCCCGGGTATCACTTTGGCCAGAGGGGGAGGCATGTGGGCGTGTACGGGCTTGTTAGTGGGCAAGCTGTGCCATTCGGTGTTTCTTTCTGGTTAGCGTCGACTTGCTACTTGTCGACTTCTTGCATGATCATTTTCTCTGACCGAATCCGAGGCCCTGCCCGGAGACACAATGTCGCTTGCTGATCCGGCCCTTCTAATAGCTTTTGGCCTTTTCCATCGCATCCAGAAGCGACATCGTACTGTACGAGGTTGCATCCACGCAGAAAAGTCACCATCATCACCACGACGGCCACCGAGTCCACTCACTTGCTATTGGCTCATTACACGACCCGACGAGTGTTTGCCATCTCCCGGTTGATGCTGTTTTCACTGGAAAACGGGAAGCATACGACAGACAAATAACGTCTCGCATCGACTTGCCCTTCCTTGCCTTCCGCGCCGACCAAGCAGCACTCCAGCATGGCGTCCGTTTCCTCCCACAACGGCTCATCGCACCCGTCGCCCTATGCCTTCGACTCCAACGGCGACCCGGATGAATCATGGCAGGACATTGGCTATATCAGCGGCGGCTCCGCGCCGGGATCTGTCGTGTTCCTGCCGAGCCCCGAGAGCGGCAGTCTGAGCGGATACGGCATCATCGGCCACAACACCACCAACACAACGACAACGTCGCCCTCGTTGCACTCAATGTCGCCTGGGCTGCCACCGCTCGGGGAGGGCGACCAGGCGTTCCTCCCACCGGCCACGGAGCTATCCCTGAGCAGCGCGATAGAGGCCGGTGCCTTTGCGATGACCACGGCCGGCGACTTCATGCCCGACGGCATGTTCATCACGCCGCAGGAGTATCTCTTTGCGCAGGACGCCATGTCGGAGTGGCGGCCGGAGGCCCTGGGACTGCCTGCCGGCACGCCCGACTTTCAGATGGATGCCGTGCTGGCCATGAGCCAGGCCCAACAGGAGCCCCCGCAGCTTGCGGCCGCGCCGAACCTGGAGCTGGGTGGCTACCAGCAATTCCAGTTGGAGGGCACGTTTGTGCCGTGGGATCCTCATGGGTCCGGTGCCGTGTCACCGGGAGAGGGCCCGTCGATGGCCGTAGCCAAGTACATGTCGTCGCCAAGCCAGCGCAGCATCGGGTCGTCTAGTCCGCGGTCGACGGTGTCGGTCAAGTCAGAGGGAAGCGCCAAGACATCACCTATCGCGATTAACAAGGTCAACTCTGGAAGGATCAGCAAGGGCAAGGCGGACCAGGCGGGCAAATTTCACATCGTCACGCCCAACTCCATCACCGCTAGCGCTGGGCGGCCCAACCCTTACGAATGCTTCGAGGCGATGCGGACGACACAGCGCGGCCGCAAGGGGCCGCTCGCCAACGCTACCAAGGAAGACGCCCTCCAGGTGCGCCGGCGAGGCGCCTGTTTCTGCTGTCGCAGTCGCAAAGTTAAATGCGACACTGAGCGGCCGTGCAAGCACTGCAAGAAGCTCATGGTGCAGGTACCGCAGGTCGTCTGCTGGCAGTTTCAGGACTTCTTGACAATTTTGTTTCCCGAGTTCATCAGTGCCCACTTGAAAAAGGACGAGATGACCAAGTTCTTGCGCGACAACGTGGATGCGTTCCTCATTGGGGGCGCGCAGCAATCGTGTTCTGTGAAGCTATTTTCCGGCCCGCGGTTCGTCACGACCCTCGACATCGAGGCCAAGTTTTTCACAGCCAAGACGTGCGACGTCTTGCAACACTGGCACCTCAACTCTGACAGCAACGGCGTCCACCTCGACTCGAGCGGCTCCGCGCCGATCGGGCTAGACATGACAGGCGGCAGCGGCAGGGGCGGCCCGAGGGACGAGGTACGGAAAAAGGTCAAGGCCTACGTGCGGCAGCTGGTCGAGGAGCCCGTGTTCGCGGAGCAGGTGACGGACTCGCTGCGGTCGACGCGGCTGCCAGCCAAGATCCTAACCATCGCGCAAGCGTACGCGCAAAAGACGGACTGCGCCATGGTGAAGAAGGCGCTGTCCATCTACGCGATGCACTACGTCATGACGCGGCACCTGTGCCTGACGAGCGACACGGTGCGGGCGCTGCAGCCGTCCGGGCTGGTGCCGCGGGGCAGCCGGTGGGTGACGCCGCGGGTGCTGGCGCGGCAGGTCAAGTCGCTGGCGGACGAGGCGTGCGCGCGCGAGATGCAGCAGCTGTTCGAGCTCTTCACCAAGGCGCTGAAGCCCAAGCACCGGCGCGAGTGGGCGCCGAGCCTGGCGGCGTTCTTGGTGCTCTGCCTGTACATGGAGGCCGTGGAGACGGCGACGGACAACTTTGTCGTCTCGCAGAATGCGGTGAACCAGAGGAACGGCGACGCGCCGTCGTTTAAGCGCTCCTTTGCGCTCGACATGTGCAGGGAGGTGGAGAACATGCCGTTTAAGCAGTTTGCGTACCAGTTTCATCACATCTACCAGACGCACTCGCGGGACCCCAACACGAAGCCGTTCAACCCGCTGTTTGACGGCAGCTGCGCGGCGCAGAGCGAGCTGGACGCGCCGGCGATGGAGCTGGTCGCGCAGCTGCAGGACCTGTACCAAGGCGAGGATTGTAAGTGAAAGTGGTGAAGTCTGGCGGTATAGAATGACTTGTGGCTAATCGTTGTGTGCGCGCGGCAATAGGGCAAGATATGCAGTTCCTGGCAGAGGACGATCTGCTGCTCAATAGGGGCGAAAACCCTGCGAGTATTGACACAGCCCACCTCTACACGGGAAGGCTGGTGTCGAAATTTTTGCTATCCTTTCTGGACGAGGACCGCATCTTTGGTGGCAAGATATAAGGGAAGGGCATGTGTGGCATGTTTGAGGGTACCAGTGTACCAGAGCGTTTGTTTTTTTTTTACCCTTTCCCATCTAGATTTTTCATGATATTTGGCAACAGCATGAGCATTCAGCATGCGTTGATAGAATTGATACGACATATATACAGGAATCAACAAAATGTTTGTCCGATTCTAGTCCTGGTGCCACACTATACTTCTATGGCAACAGGGTGGAGCGGACTGGTTGTCTAGACCAGAGGATTGTTCTCCCACTTTCGAACGAATATGTAAAGTTGACACGCTTGCGCATTGAAAACGCGAGGTGTAGGCATTCTGTGGGTTTTGTTTTTGCTTGCCAGGCGGGAAGCGAGGGTTACATGTGTCACCGAGAAAGAATTTTCGCTTACCGTTTGTGCAAGGGGAAGCAAGAGGTAAAAATCACAAGCCCGACGCCTCTGTTCGGGCTACGAGGAAGGGGGTCGGGCTGGATTTGGGATAGCAATTCCACCTTGAAGGAACACACATGAATAGATCTCGCAGGTTCAATGGAGCGACGAGGTGCGGCACGGACAAGGAGACCAGTTGTGATGATTTGGGAGGAGGAAGAAGAGAAGAGAAGAGGTCAATTTTTATTTGGCGAGGAAGAAAAACGGTCAAGTTAGTGGGGTCACTTGCACGTGATGATCAGGAGGCTTGCGGAAGGGCCCGCAGGGGAAGAAATCTTGTGCCTGGTTTTTTTCCTCTTTCTCTTTTTTCTTCCCTTCTTCTTTACACTTTTTATACGCACGATTAATCAACCGATAGTGATTTCACCAACTTGCTGCCGGTCATATTTGCGTGCCAGAAGAACGGGCTTTCTCTAACCAAGGGAATTTTATCTTCTCCTTTTTTTCGACGAGTCTTTTTTCTTTGGTGATTCTCATCGGCTTGGGATGGAGGGTCCGACATGCTACTGGGCATATTTTTTTCCCCTTCCTTCTTTATCCACCGTACCGTGTGACCGACTTGTTCGGCCTGGTCCCTCTATAGCTCGCGACTTTTCGTCTTGTAGAGCTTGCCAAGGGATTTGGACCCGACAGGGTCACGTGGACACTGGTATCCAGGCTTGCCAAGGGGGTTTGGATCGTGTAATTTCTAGTACAAACTAGCTCACTACTCGAGTGGCAAGTAACTCAACTGGGTATCAAGCAGCAAGATAGATATGGCTTTGTTTCCCCTGCGGAATACCGAGGTGCTTGCTGTGATGTTGCTGTGTGACCTTGGGCCTCGCTGCATCTTATCGCTCGCCGTCGTTGACGAGCCCTCCTCCTCCCCGCTTCATCATGTGTGAACCGAGTAATGCGCTTCCAACTGCCGGGTTGGCACAATCTGATTGCCATGGTCATTGGCTTGTCTTTGCGCGTTCTTGCTTGTACGTAGCACTGTGCTCGTATCGTGCATCCATCCCACTCGCTCGCGGCCCAATGTATCGCGAAAGCCTGCAAACTTTCCCACACCAACAAGCCGGCGGGGAAAGTCAAGTACTTGCTACTTGGGTAACTACAACGCGACTGAGGCAGCTAACTTATTAGTGTTTATTAGCTTTTCGGTATACGTATCTGGAAAGTGAACATTTCAGAGGTACATGGACAAAGTTACATGCCGCCTGGGTGGGTTGGCAGGCACATGTAAATAAATGCCATATAGGTTCCTGCTTCACCATCTTTGTAGGAGTGATGCCGACGCTCCTCCCCGCCTGGCTCTATTCAAATAGGAGCGCTACCCCAAGAAATGTTTCCAACCATCCGTAAGGCATCCTACGAATTTCTCTTTACTTTCATAAATTGATACATCTCTCCTACGCGTGTCTCTCCCAGACCCTTGCCTAACTAGCGATTCCTCCCACACAAGCATCTGTATTAGGTACCTATCGACCAGCCACCGGCTCCTTCACCGACTTCAGGGACCGACCAGGGGAGCAAGGCCACACATTTCTTGTCGCCGTGAAAATAAAGACTGGCGACTGGACCCTCTGTTGTTCTATACGACTTTCCCCTACTCGTTACTCTTGTTCAATTCTACATCACACCAAATCATGTCAGCCATCAACCGGTCATTGGAGGAGAGCAGGCTCGAGATTATGATTCTCGCCCTTGGCGTCTTCTTCCTCGTCTCCATGTTCGGCCTTGTTGTCTTGATCAACCTCCGCTTCAAGTCCTACGACGAACCCAAGCGGCGGCACGATGACTACGTCTATGATGAAAAGCCCCGGTACAGTGACAAGTGGGAGTCGTCATAGAGCGGCCTGCTCCCGACCGGGTCGGCGAAGCCCGACAATCACGGAGACACATTCGTGGAATCGGTCCGCCGCCGCAGCGCCTCGCTCGCCGACAACGCCAGAAAAGAGCTCGCCAGTCTGACACGCCGCGCCACGCTGTCCGCTTCGGCCGACGCCGCAGCCAGCGGCTCAGATGTCAAGCCGCAACTGGAGCAGAGGCGCTTCAAACTTGTGCCATCTACCGACACGAGGAGCCATCAGCTAGACCAACGAAGAGACGAAGACTGCGTCGACTGTAAACGACGCACGCCATGAAGAAACTGGCCAGAAACATTGTTTATGATATGATTGATACCACTCAGTAGGGAGGAAAGGCAAGGAGTTGAAAGGAATAACGGTTATCGCCACTGTGTCATCGTTTTGAATTGATTTGGAGACGGTCGTGCAAGTTCGAGGGTTTCTTGTTGTACATTTAAAAAAAAGAACTACCGAAGTTGAAAGTCGCCCCAAGCATCGTTGCTCAGCGTGAATGTCCGTATGTCGAGGATCGTGTGTATCGCTTGCCGGCCCTTTCCCATCTCTAACCAACCTCTAATTTTGTACATGCCATGTATTGTGTCCGAGGCGGCGTGTCGGACCCCAGTTCGTCTATGAGCTCTTCTTGAGGTCGCGCGCGGCTTGCTTCAGGTTGAAGTTGCACTCCTCGTATGCGCGGCCGGCACCGAAGCCGGCACCGATGAAGGCGGGCCAGGCTCTGCGGCGGAACAGGATGACGGAGAAGACGACGCCGAATCCAAGGCCGATGCTAGACTTGACCAGGAGGTTCGAGAGGCAGCGGTCCCACTGATTTCCATCGCAGCCATGTTAGCAAAGTCGCTTCAATTCTCTCGTTTGCATCGTGCCCAGTGGCGCGGTCTGAGGAGTCCAGGGTACCTTTTCGTTGAGAAGAGTCTCGCTCACGGGTCGGGAAATGGCGCTCGAGGGAGCTGGGGCGGCGGTGTTGGATTCGGCCATTGCGGATGGAGGTCTGCAGTCGGGGGCGCGAGAGACGTCAGAACACACGCGATGGACTGGATTGGGCTGTCACACACCTATGTGTAATGCAATTGAGCTTGGCAAAGAGGCACAATGGAAGCTCTCTCACAAGCTTGGTTCAATGACGGGATGTTGGAGGCTTAAACTGGCGAGAAGCAGTCGGCAGCCCGTTTGGCGTCCACACCCGAAGGCGGTGGGGAGAGCCTATTTCCATTCTGGGACGGCCTTGACCGGCAGAATTTGGAAATTTTGGGCTTTCGACTTTGGCATGTGGGGGGCCGGTTTCCTACTACAAGAACATTTGGCTTTGCATTTGGCTTTGCATTTTTCTGTCTCTCTTTTGCATACAATTTGGTCATTTGGGGAGGATAGCACTTGAAATGTATTGATTGAGTCTATGCGATCATAAAAATGGTAAGTCGCGTCTGCAGCTGTTGCCATACAACAACAGCCGAACTGAGACTCTTTTTCAATAGCACGCCGACGATCTCATCAGGATTGTACGAGGACTGGACCAGAGCGGTCCAGGCGAGGATGGAAAAAACTTGGATGTTCTATGGTCCAAGCTAATCGAGACATCGGACAAATCGTTTCACGCCGCCGAGGAGAGCACGTTGCGATGGCTGCTCAAGGTCATGAACGGCAATGCGACCGCCGCCGAAGCCATGCGCCGCCACCCGCTGACCTGGACTATGCTCGATTGCGTATTCGCGCGAATTCCCCTCTTCTCTCTCGCCAAATCTCTAGCCGATCGAAAGTTTGTCGCAGTCCTTCAACAAACGCTCAAGGACATCTCGACCGTCGCCGGCGATAGCACCGAGCACGCCATCACCAAGAAGCGAAAGCGATCGTCGACGGCGCCGTTTGGAAGTGACCAGACGAGACAGCCACACGGCCGCCTCTCCACTGCCAAGTCGCTATTCAGCACACTCAAGTCATTGCTAGACCGCCTCGACGACGCTACGGTCACGACCGCCCGAGACAACATTGGTGCTGAGCACATCAGATCCTTGTTCTGCATGTCGGCCGTAGATACAGCTGCGCTCCTAGTACCCGCGTTTTCCGTCTGTCAGCTCGTCATCGATACCGAAACGTACGACATTGAAGGCAGCGAAGAATGGATCGAGGTGGCGTCGCGGCTTTGGACCTTGCATATGCAGGGCGACGATGACACGTCAAAGGCTGCTGGCCTGCTATTTACTACTCCGGCCTCCATTTTGAGTGATTTAGAAAACTTATCGGGAAAGGGCCCCAGCAATGCACCAACCACGCTTAAGTCGAGATGGAGCGCGGACTTGCAGCAATTCCTCCAGCGCAGTTTGATTCTTCCCTGTCGAACGTCGTTTTTGAATCGACAAGATTTTGCGGCGATTACCATCGCTTTGGACGCGTCGGAGGGAAAGATTCACATGACGGCACCGTCACTGTATTTTCTAGCAACGAGGTCTTCAGACACAAGTGCTGAAGGCGAGAGGCGCAAAAATGCAGTAGAATGGATGAAACGAGTGTTTGAGGGCATTGAAAAAGCCGTGCATGACAACCCGGACCGCAACACCCTGATCGAACACATACTCCGTCAAGCGGTACAAAACTCTACACCCGTCGACGTGAAAAGTTTGCGAGAGATTGCCCGAGGCTATGTTCTGGAACAGGAGAGAACAGACTGGACACTGCTTGGAAGCATCGTGGCTTGCGACCCTGCGGTATTCCAACCTAGTGGAGATGGCAGCGATCTGCTGGCGTCAATCTGCGACAAAATTTCAATATCTACTTCGAGCGAGTCGCAGCAGCCGATTGCTGAGGTCCTGGGCGCGGTGCGACAAAGTTTTGTAATTCGACGCGATCTCGTCGCGTTCCTGCAGCTCTGGTTCACGGAGCTAAGCAAGGCCGAGGAAAAGGGGCAAACGAAAACATCGCCTTGGTCCAAGGAAGGGCCAAAGACCTACAAGGGCGAGTACTTGCGTGACCTGATTGAGAAAGAGTTGAGTGCGTCCCAACTTTCCGAATTTGTTAGCTGGCTCGAAGCACAATCTGCGCAATCCAGTCCAAACTCTCTTTGCGCAATCAACGATACTATATCTGAGGGGTTGAAACGAGAGACGTTCGTCGATGCCGTTGATCTGCGGCTCTTCCAGATGACATGGACGGCTTGCGCTGGATTGGCTGAGTTACCGGCCAGATGGCGTATTAGTTCAAAAACATTGGCATGGGCAAAACCAGACGGGAGGACTGTCATATGGCAGTCATTGAAGGACAAGGTCAAGCAGACTCTGAAAAAGGGCTCATTAGACACCGAGGAAACATTCGAGTGTTTCCGCTTCTGCTATAATGCGTGGGACCTTTTAGCCACCGATGCCGATACAGCCAAGGAGCCAGCCAAGCTGATACAGACCTTTTCTGAGCGCCTTGCGAAGAAACTCATGTCCGAATCTGCAATCCAGAAGATAACAATCCTAGACGGGGCGGATGCTGAGGCCGGTGCCTTTGATACTCAAATGCCTGCAGCTTGCTACCTGGACGTCTACCTCTCTGGAGGCAGTCGGTTCAACCGGTTATTCTCAATGTCGAACGACGCTGTCCCTGAGCCGTTGAAGAACGTGACAACAGCGTCAGATCTTGATATCAAAGACAAGCGGGCTCTTTGGCAAAAGGTATTCTCCAACGACATGAACCTCAACGAGGCAAAACTTGCGAGAATACTGGTTGATCAAGTTATCGACTCGCTAGACCAGTCTGGCAAAGAGAAAGGCTGGCCTTGTATCGACGCGACTCTCATTATTCAGATTCTGAGTCGCATCCCGCTCGACAGCTTTAATCGGTGGCAGCGAGAAAAGATTGTCAACACTCTGAACAAGAGCAGCGCTAAAATCATCAAGTCTCCGGAGAAGACGCTTTTGGCTTCTTGGAAACAAATACTGAGCCTAGTAACCAAACTGATGACGCGAGCGACATTCTACGATGGGATGACGTTTGATCATCTTGCCACGCTGGCTGAAGCTATCTCTGTCTGCATGGCAACAACTTCTACTAGCGACGAGGAGACCTTGGAGATGATTGAGCGCTTCTATCAGATGGCATCTTCGGTTATTCGCCAAATGGCAGACCAGGTGGACGAGAGAAGTACGAACTACTTCCGCGAGTGCGCTTCGTATATTACTGCGACAACCACAAGCAACTTCAAGCAACTTCATGGCCTCCATTACTCGTTAATTAAGTCATTGCTGTCCGTTGTCTCGCGATCACCAAATACACAAAACAACGATGAACTTGCAAAGCTCGTTACTGACGGTCAAAGTATGTTGGCCAAGGCTATCATGTCTGCCATCAACCCTCTCATTATGTCTAAAGCGCTTCCACCTGCGACTGCTTCAAAAGAGAGACTTGAGCTGCTAGCAGCAACAGACGCTGTGCCCTCAGCTGCTCCGCTTGCACAATTCTACAACGGCAAGCCTGCGGTCCTACAGACGTTTGCCGACAACTGCAGCAGCAAGATGACGGAGGGAGATGTCCTCGCTTGGAAAGTCCAGGTTTTGTTGCGCAATGAATTGCCCGCCGCGTTACAACTACCAGCACCTAAGACATTTGATACGCTCTCGCCACTCCCGCGGAAACTTCAATCGAGGCTCCTCTGCGACTTGACAAACTCCATCACAACGTCTATGAGAGTCCAAGAGAAGTTGGCCTACCTTCGAGACCTTGTCGACGCATTGCGTGCCGGCTGCTTCACAGATGGCCAGACCCTGGCAATCCAAGAAGTGGTAAGCCAGATTGTCAGCTCGCCAGAGTATCAGGGCAAGCTAGAAGGCTACGACCTTGCCGCGGCTTACAGTGAGATTGTCACGATGCTCAGCAGAGCTCCCGCGCCGGGCAACATCAGCCTGTGCCGTACACTGCACTCCCTCCTCGAGCGGAAGCCGCAGGCCGTCAGCCAGTGGGACGTGGAAGCCACGCTCAGCACTATCTGCGAGCTGTGTCCGGTCCGAGCGTCCGAGACAGCACGGCTGCCGTATGTCTGGCTGTGCAGGCTCACCGACGTCATCATCAAGAAGCACCGGCTGCGGCTCGAGGGCCACTACCACCTGCTGCTGACCGTGCTGCAGGCGCTGCTGGAGCGGCTCGTCGTCGTCGGCGGCGGCGAGACGGGCGCGTCGCAGGAGGCCAAGGCGCACGCCTACGCGCGCCTCATCACGCTGGTGTGCGAGCCCACGGCCGGCGCCGTGTCGCGCACGCAGCACCAGAGCGCGCTCGACTCGGCCACGGACGCGGCCAAGCGCTCGGCCGGCCGCCACATGCACCTGGTGCTCATGCAGTACGTCCGGCTGCAGCTGACGGAGGACGTGCCGCGGCCGCTGCGCGAGGCGCTGGAGCCGGCGATGAACTCCATCTTCGACATCACGCCGCCGGAGGGGCGCAAGATCCTCAACGACGCCATGGACGCGAGCGGGCGAGCCATCTTGAGGGAAATGTTTAAGCGATATGTCAAGTTTGGGAAATGGAGCGGAGTTTAGAGAAACGAGTGGCAGCAGAAGAGGGAAAAGGAATGTACATGAATCATTATGATATACAATACTGTTAGCTAGATATATACACGCGTTTTGATGGCCTTTTCTGCGCCAATTAGGGATCTCGTTTCGTTTTGCAGTGATTGGTCTTTCAATCTCGAGTCTTGGCGTATGTGCTCGGATGGCCGTGCTTCTTGCCAAAGTTGCGCACGGTGCTGAGCTGGTCGTACTGGACAAAGATCCAGATGAGCGGCACGAGCCAGGCGCCGAGGGTGTCTAGGAGCCAGCTGTTGCGGAGGGAGCCGCCGATGACGCCGAAGCGCATGAGTTGGCCGAGCCAGTTGACGATGACCATGAAGCGGCCGGCCTCGAGGCCGGCAATGGCGGCGCGCGCGACCTCGTCGGGCGTCTGCTGGGGGTCGGAGGCCTCGAGCTGGCGGGTGACGTGGGGCTTGGTGCGCTCCTCGACGGCGAAGCCGGGGGAGAGGATGGTGCCGGGGAAGACGACGTGGACGCGGACGTCGGCGGCCGGGTAGAGCAGGACCTCCTGGGAGAGGGTGTCGGCGAGGCCGCGCAGCGCCCACTTGGGGGGCGCGTAGCCGGCGTAGCCGGGGATGGTGTAGAGCGCGACGGCGCTCGAGGTCATGACGAGGTGCCGGGGCGATGACGGGGTCGGGTTGTCGGGGGCGAGCCAGGCGCGCAGGATGGCGTGCGCCATGTCGGCGGTGCCGTGGAAGTTGATGTCCATCTGGCGGCGCAGGGTCGCGGCGTCGGTCTCGATGAAGAGCTTGGGCACGGCGACGCCGGCGATGCACCAGACGATGTCGGGCGCGCGGTCGCCGTTCCAGGCCGTGGCGGCGGCGACGACGGAGTCGGCGTACGAGGGCACGGAGACGTCGGCGGGGATGTAGTGGAATCGCTGTGTCGACGGGTTCTTGGCGGCGGCCTGGGCACGGCGGAGAGGGGAGTCGTCAGCTATGACGGCGGCCGGGTGAGATGGACGGGTGAGGATCGGGAACGGCGTACCTTGACGGTCCGAATGGCATCTTGGAGCTTGGCCGTGCTCCGCGAGACGAGGATCAGGTTGGCGCCCTTGGCAGAGAGCTGTGTCGCTACGGCGAGACCCATGCCCTCTGATCCTCCAGTAATCAAGATAGTCTGTATAAGAAGAAGTGGTTAGGAGATTGTTGATTTGCAGTCTGGTAGACGGCGAGAATCCAGAGTCCATGGGGCATCCCTTACCTTGCCGTCCACGGGCATCTTGTTACCGCCAAAAAGACCCATCGTGCTTGCAGCGACCAGTGTGATGACCAGCGTGACTGCGATCCAGAGAATAGGGGACTGCAATAAGGCCATCCAGGGCAAGTAATTTCGTATCAGAGGCGATTGCTTGCTGGATGGTGTAGGAGTTGTTGGTTGTTTGTTGGAGGGTAGCCCGAGCTGCCTGCCGATTTAGCGGCTGCGCCTAGAGCTTAGAGCTCCCCGCTAAAATTCAACCGCCAGTACCACCACGGTTGCCTGGCTCAACTTGATCGCAAACACACAAATGCGGCACACTATTCCGTCTTATATATCGCCTAGCGAGAGCTATCAGCGCGGGGTGATCTACTCGAGATTGGGGTTTAACCCGTATGACGTCGTCTCTTCATCAAATATCAATGCACTGACGCCGCTATTCCACGCCGCGCAAGAGCTTCCCAAGTTTGGCGCCTGGACGCGACGACATGGCAAGTGGCGGAGCCGACGAGCTGGTGGTTCCCAAATTTGGCTCCTTTAAACCAAAAGAAACACAGGAGAAGCCCAAAGACACAGAGAAAGGCCAGAAACGAGACTCGGGCCGTGACGGCAAACGGCGCTCCCACCATGACGATAGGCCTGAACGTCATCGACGAGACGGTAGCAGAGAGCCCAAGAGACGGAGAGAGCGAGAGCGTCCTCGGCCACCTGAGCGTGGAAATGATGCCGATAGGGAATCAGTCGCGCCCAAATCGGTTGCGCGCGTATCAGGACCTGAGTTCTACTTGGTTGACACAAAAGGAGATCCTCTCATACGAAGATACGGAACGCTGGACAGGTCAAAGGTACCTGCCTACTATCGCGCCGGTCATGGGCGAGTATTGGGAACTTCTGGCCGCCTCGTTATCCATCGCGATGGCCCCATTGAGACTTTTAGTCTACGTATGCCGGGAGAGGGCATAGCCCGGTACAGAGTCCGAGATGGGCTCCGCTCGAAACGGCCAATCGCTCACCCGCACCCCATTTCGCTCAGAAGGCGCCGAGCAGCGCCAGCCGCGAAAGACGAAGAGGAAGAGGAAGATGACGGGTTCTTATCTCTGAAGAGCTCCAAGAAGCAAAGCCGGAAAGACGACTCTTCCGATGACGACCAAGGGCCCTCGTACCGGTCCATAGAAGGCAAGGCCAAACCCAAACTCTACGACAGTGACATGGACTCGGACTCGGACTCGGACTCGAATGCCTCCAATCATGTTAAAGACTTAGAATCAAGCAATCCTCTTCAGTGGAAGTCAATCCAACTCACGCGCCGCGTCAAGGAGAACCCAGAGGATATAGACTCGTGGCTGGAACTGGTTGAACACCAGAACGAATTGTTGCGCGCCAGCACCGCAGAAGGCACAGCTCCGGATAACGAATCCCATAGTTACAGCGAGATCAAGGTCTCCATGCTGGAAAAGGCCTTGCAGAATGCCCGAGACCCTGAGGACCGGGAGCGCATCCTCGTGCCGCTGATGCGTGAAGGTGTCAAGGTCTGGAGCAGCAAGGTTGCGGCCAAGAAATGGGCCGAGGTTGGCAACCAAGCCGACTCACACGGCCTTTGGCGCGTGCGGCTGGAGTTTGCCATGACGAGCATTGCTGACTTTGATTACACCATCGTCAAGACGATGTTCGTCGACAGACTGCGCCATGTGTTGTCCAATATCCAGGAGAGCACAGAAGCATATCTGCAAGTGATTGAGGTTTTCTTGCTAGCGACAAGATTCTTGCATGACTCCGGGTACAAAGAGCTGGCGGTCGCGGCATGGCAGGCCCTCTTGGAGCTCACCTTCTTCCGCCCAGATGTCCATGCCGCGCCCATCTCTGTGCCGGACTCGTTCCGGGAGTTCTGGGAGAGCGAGGTGGCACGCATTGGCGATCCGGGCGCTCTTGGGTGGAAGCACTACGTCGAGACTGGCGGAGAAGATGAGCCGCCTGAGCCGCTACCAGCACCATCCATTCCCGCGGTGGCTATGGCCCGGTCGAAGAGCCCATTCACGGCCTGGTCGCAGCTCGAGATTGAACATGCCAATGCGGCCAAGCTACCGGCGAGGACCATGGACGATGGCACGGAGGAAGACCCCTTTCGAGTTGTCACGTATACCGACGTTGAACCGTTCCTGTTCATGATCCCTTTGGCCTTGGTCTCGCGTATCGGCACTTCACTCTTCGATGCGTTTCTCATCTTCTGCGGCTTGCCACCTGCTTCATCAAGCAACTGGGCTAGAACGCTCTATGAAGATCAGCTACTTGCTCCCGTATGGGGAGACGTACCAAGCGTTGCTATCGACACTGGGACAGCACCAGGGTTTCAAGACGACGAGTCCATCGTGCGCAGCCTGCCGCTATTCAGACGGCCGTACAGCGCCTTTTCGATATCCCCACGGTTGCTGTTTCCCGGGAAAGAATGGTTCTCATACCTCCCGTCGCCGTTGTCCGGCACCTTGATTGATGCTCGCTGGCTAGAAGCTACTCTCGGGCAGCTGATCTTCTCTGCGGGATGGGATGAGCTATCAGAGTATTACCTGGCCGTTTCCTTCGCGCGGGATCCGTCGTCCGTGAAGAAGACGGCCAAGAAGCTGCTGAAACGCAGCCCCAAGAGTGCTACTCTGTACAACGCATATGCACTTGCGGAGCATGCCCGTGGAAACAGTGATGTGGCAGCCAAAGTTATCGAATCGGCAGTTGCATCCACCTTGGTGAGTCCCGTCACTGTTTCCTTTGTGTATTGAGAAACACTAACGCAAGGATAGATTTCAAAGCAAAGCAGCGTTTTCCAGCTACGCCACACGGCGGCCTGGATGGCACTAGAAAGTGGACATCTAACCGCCTCCAAAACGGCCCTTTGCGCCGGGAACGGTTCGGGAGCGGACGTGTCCTTTGCCGACGTACTGAAGGCCAGCTCGGCGTTCTCAGGCGGCTTGTCAGAGTCCTTGTCCGTCGGTGACATAGATTCCGCAGCAATGGCGGCAGAGTGTCTTGTTTTACACAGCTACTTTACCAGCAGCGAAGCATCCGAGCCCATGTCGCTCTCGCAGGGTAACATCTCCGCGGCCATGCAGATGCTCGACTCTGCAATCCGAGAAATGGCGGTGCGCGGACACGGCCGCGCTCCGGCGTGCGAGCGGCTCGTTCAATCCGGCGCGCATCTTTTGTATCTTCATGCCACAGGAGGGTACGTTTCTAACGGTTCTTTTCCAGACACACATCCTAACGAAAAAAAGAACTCGCCAACTAACCGTCTTCCTTATCCAGGCCGCATCGGCGTGTGTATCTTCGAGAACAGATGCGGAAGCATCTGCGCAGCTTCCCCAGCAACGCCATCCTACTCTCCATGTTCGAGTGGTCCGACACCGGGCTGCGCGTCGTAGACGAGACGCGGCAGCTCCTCCGCGACCACGCGGCCCAAGGCGGCGGCGTCGGCGACAGGCTCCTGGCCGTCCAGCACGAGCTCCTCTGCCGGGGCGGCGGCGGCGCGCACGCGGCGCGGACGGCGTTTGAGCAGGCGGTGCGCGACGATGGCGGCGGCCGGGCGAGCGCGGCGCTCTGGACGTGGTACGTGCGGTTCGCGCACGCGCATGGCGGCGGCGCGGCGGCGGTGCTGTACCGCGCGCTGCGGCACTGTCCGTGGGCCAAGGCCGTCTTCATGGAGGCGTTTCGCACGCTCGCGGCGGAGATGCCGGCGGAGGAGCTGCGGTCGGTGTACGGCATGATGGCGGCAAAGGGCCTGCGCGTGCACGTCGAGCTCGACGAGGTGCTGCAGAGCCCGGGCCGGAGCCGGTGAGGCCACGAGATAGTCGCCCTGCTTGCGGTAAAGTAGTGGAACATGTGTACAACGTATGGAAGACGGCACAATCCATTGCATTTTGAATAGGTTAGTGTTTGCGGCAGCTCAGAGACAAGCATATATCATGCATTGGATGCTAAATAAACGATGGTGAACTCGACGTATTTGTGCTAGCATGATTATGCAGGTGTTTATGTACATGTCTCTCCGTGTGTGCCATGTGTATAGTCATGATGTGTAGGCAAATATATAATGACAGGCAGGTTTCTCGTTCATTATGTATAAAAAAGAAAAAGATATCCAAGCTCTTCCCAGCTCGTAAATTGATCCGAAGTATCCGTAACGTTAAAGACAGAGCAAGCGGTTAAATGTCGTTGTATGTAGGCAGGTCAAGAAAATGAAACATAATAGCGCTTTCATCTGAACATCTTGGCGACGCCGTTGACGAAGCCGTTCGTCCAGTCATCACCGCCGGCGTGGCTCCCGGCGCGGCCGATGCCCTCAAAGGCGTCCAAGGCACTGCCGCCGTGGCGGGAGTAGCTGTCGCCGGCGAAGCCGCCGCGAGCGCTCCCGGCGCTGCCACCACCACCACCGCCTCCGGCCATGCGGACGGCGTCGCTGACGAAGCCAAAGCCGTCGCCGGACGCGGCGCGCGAGGCCATGCCCAGGGCGCTCTCGAGGGAGGGCGGGATGCGCAGGCCGAAGCGGGCGAGCAGGGCGGTCAGGGCGCCGCCGGTGACGAGGGGCATGATGACCATGAAGAAGACCTTCCAGGGGTGGCGCTTGAACCAGTGGATGAGGTCGCGGATGAGGCGCTTGAGCTGCTTGTAGGCGCGCTGCATGAAGCCCTTGCGCGGGGAGCGCTTGTAGTACGAGGAGCGCGAGTTGCCGCCTTTGTTGTTTGGGTGTCAGTCAAAAACGTGGTTGCGTGCGCCAGGGGGGGGAGGGGGGGTTGATGCTTACCTCCAAAGGAAAAGAAGCTGCTGCGCGAGGTGTTGCCGAGGGGCATGCCGAAGAAGGAGCTGCGCGAGGCATTGTTCTTGCTGTAGGCGGAGTCCTTGCCGAAGAAGTCGCTGACGAAGGAGCCGACGCCGCGGTCACGGTCACGGTCGCGGTCGCGGTCTCGGTCGCGATCGCGATCACGGGAATTGGAGCGGGAGCGGCGGCGCTTGCTGGTGCGATGGCGCGAGGAGGAGCGACGGTGGTTGCCAGTCGAGGCGACTGAGAGTGCGTCGGTGAGGCCGGGAGGGAAGAAGGGCATGGTGATGTAGGGGAGGGAAGGAGGGCGAGAGTCGCTTCAGGCAAGACCGACGAGTTGTTGATGCGCTGCTCAGCAGAGTCGGTCTCCAATGTTGCAGCTTGCGACACCAGAGACACGCCGGATTGGTCTACTGAGGGAAGCTGGTGGTGAGGCAAGTCTGGAGGGAGTGATTGTGTGAGACTTGGTAGTGGCCGATGACATGTGAAGGGGGGCCGTTTTTGTATCGCGAGACGGAAGCCGTGCTTTTTTGTCTTTTCCTTTTTTGTCTGGATATAAGAAGGGCAGCAAGACAGGCCAGGAAATATGCAATTGCTCAAGCAGACAGAAAAAAAATCCCCGTGCGATGCTTGAAGATGGAGAATGGAGCTGTCGACTCGTCGTGCAGATGCAAGATGCAGGCGAGAGGAGTTGGTACGAGTCGGGGCCAATCTAGGGCGGCTGTGGTGTCTCTCTGCCCACAGTGGAGGACAGCAGCAAGTGCCAGTGGCTTAGTAGCGAGACAAGTCGATGTGACTGACTTGTTTGCCTGCTGCAGGTAATTCTAACCGATACTGCAGATAATACATAATTCGAGTGGCTGGGAGATGCGGATGGATGGATGGGCGGGGGAGGCTGGACGACACTAGCAGCTTTCGCTGGGCAAGAGTACTGTCGTCTGTTAGTGGCTGGTAATTTGATGGATGCAGGGGGTTTCTCTTAATAATCACGGGCAATAAAAGCTGGGAGATGCTAAATATAGTAGTCCGGACAAAAACCATATAGTTGACGGCAGGTAACTAGCTCAAACTACCATACAGTCATGCATAAAAAGAAATGCATCTGTGATGCGCCCAAGAAAAGTGTGGCACAAACAACCGGCTTCTCTCTTCCTTGATGCCTTCCAGCTGCCAACTGCCAGCTGCCAGCTGCCAGCTGCCAGCTGCCAGCTGCCAACTGCCAACTGCCAACTGCCAACTGCCAACTGCCAACTGCCAACTGCCAACTGCCAACTGCCAACTGCCAACTGCCAACTGCCAACTGCCAACTGCCAACTGCCAACTGCCAACTGCCAACTGCCAACTGCCAACTGCCAACTGCCAACTGCCAACTGCCAACTGCCAACTGCCAACTGCCAACTGCCAACTGCCAACTGCCAACTGCCAACTGCCAACTGCCAACTGCCAACTGCCAAATCAACCGCCAAACAAACAAACATCGTTCACACACAAACGAATCCCTTGCCGCACCACCTCATCTACACCGTACTACTTACTATACCTGCGTATTCGAAATCCTCATCAACTAACCAAGCTATCGTCATTCAGACTTCCAGATAACAGGCAACAGGCAACAACCGGTATCCAGTCTCCTGCCGGTAGATGGTCGTGGAGATGGAGACGTCGAGTCACCGCCCATTTCCAGCAACTAGTCAGGCCTTTCGTGCGCAACCGCATCGCCTCTCCAGACACCCATCGACATGGAAACGTCTTCAGGCCCTCAACGCACCAATACGGGTCCGTTCCTTTGGGCAGATATTGCCATGCACAGCAATGGATACAGCGCCACCGGCCGTGCGCTGCTACTCCGTCACGACGCAGCAACACTACAGTATAATCACGCATCGGCTGACAAAATTCCTTTTTCATGATTGATATCGGCACTATCGAATTCAGGCACAAACACGAAACCCCTCCTCAACCCAACCTCTCATCGAGTGGTATAGCCACCGTTGGCAAACAGCGTCTGGCCCGTGATCCAGCCGCCCTCCGTCACCAGGAAACGCACCAGCGGCGCAACGTCCTTGACCTCGGTCAGCCGCCCGCCCAGTCCCTGGCTCTTGTGGAACGCTACCGCCTCGGGAGACTCTTGCGGGTAAAAGAAGGCTTGCATCCTTCATCAGCTGATTGCTCGCGTTGTTGCAAGGTGGCAGAAACTTACGAGTGTCCATTGGACCTGGCGCGATGGCGTTCACGCTCACCAGCCGCGGCTGCAGCTCCTTCGCCACGCCCCGTGTGAAGTGCTCGACCGGCGCCTTGGATCCGGCGTATGACGTGTACAGGCCCGTGAACGCCGCCAGCAGCGAGGTCACGATGGTGACGAGCTTGCCCCCGTCCTCGACGTATTTGCTGCCCGCCTTGAGGATGAAGAAGGCCGCCTTGGAGTTGATGCTATTTTCACCCCATTATCAGTACGCGATAATGGGGAAGAGAATGGGGGAAGAAAAAAAAAAGAAACACGTACGCAAACATCGAGTCGTACTCGGCCTCGGTAATCTCCCCGATCGCCTTCTTCAGGACCTTGCCCACCGTGTTCACCACAATGTCGATCCGGCCTAGGTCCGACTTTGCCGACCGGAACAGCGTCTCCACGGCCGCCTCGGTCGTTAAATCCGCCTGGTAGAACTTGACCCGTGCGCCTGGGTGCGCCGCCGCCAGCTCCCGGCCCAACGCGTCCGCGTCCGCCGCCGACTTGGCCGAGTTGTAGTGCAGCGCCAGGTCGGCGCCCTGCGCAGCCAGCTCGCGCGCAATCTCGGCGCCGAGGTTCTTGGCGCCGCCGGTGACGAGCGCAACCTTGCCTTGGAGGGACATTATTTGAGTCTTTTTGATTGCGTGAGTGTGTCGGTAAGCCTCTGCGTGGGCTGTTGGTTGGTTGGTTGGTGGTGGTGATGGTTGTTTCAAGTAAGAAGCTGAAAGACGAGTATATTCCTCCAAAGGATAACTTGCAGAGAAACATGGGCTCAGGGTCAGGGGAGAAGCTGTTTAAATAGCCTTTTACCTGGAACCTTCTCTCTCAGCCACCTCGCTACCCAAAACCAAACCTTGGTTGCCATGACCACACATCGTCTTCCGTTGACGTTACTCCCCCTTCAGCGCAGCAACAACACGACCGACCCTACGCTCTCTTCTCCACCTCTGGAGCAATCTTTTGCCCTTGCAATTGCCGAATCCAACAAACGGCGCTAGAAAGGCCACAGCGGTTCTACTAATGAAAAAGAAAGCCCCGCGCGGAAGAGATGGGATCGACATGGGCGCATCGGAATAAGGTGTTCTAGCTGGGGTGCGTAAATCCGATCATGGTAGGGCAATCGTTGGCTCCGTCGTTTTCCCCGGCAGCAGAGCAAGGTCGAGAAACGGGCTGGGCGAATTTGAGTTTCCGGAGCGGGTTCTGCAACAGTCCTGCAAAGCCGTTCTCGTCCCCGACACCAGCCAAACCTTGTGCAGCTTCCAGTTAAACGGGATAACAAGGTTCAGTGCTGCATCCCAGTGCTTTATGCAGGGAGCGTGCATGCATGAAATAGACATGACGCCAGCTTTATGATAATCAATAGAGTTCAAGACATGCACTGCTTCCAGAACCAGACCTGCCTAATCTAGTATATTCTACACCACCTTGAATGTGATGTGCTATCTGCAACCTGTGAATTGTCCTCCTGTTCTTGGCTGTTTTCCCCTTTCATGCAAAGTCTTTCTTTTTTTTTTTGGCTTTGCAAACAAGAATAGAAAAGAAATGCAACCAAACCTGTAAATATCTGTTAAGCAAAAAACCAACCGTCAAAATACATTCGACCCTTCCGCTAAAGGCAAATAAGCAACCGAGGCTAGGCAAGAACAGCCGCAGAAATCAACATGGCAACCGTTCCCAAATCCTCATGCCATGACCTGTACTAACAAAATAGGAGACTGGAAAGAAAATTTTATATACATCATCATGGGCAAGAAATCACGATCCTCCTCCTTCTATCTCCTCGTCCACAGGTCGCCGATGTCGCCATGAGATATTTCCGCGCTGTGCAGTCATTTCTGACACCCGGCTCATCGATTTTTGCGTTCCAAAGTAAAATTTCCTCCTCTTAATATGAGTAAAGCCTCATCCTCCTATATAGTATGTTGCATAACCCGCCACAAAGTAAAGCGAGAAAGGAGAAGCTGCAATGGCGCACGAGGCGTATTCCGGTCGCGGTAGATGGGATACTTGTTTTCCAGATCGTTCTAGCATGCTGAAATGCGCTCATGTAGATGGCTCTGGTTTGCTCGGCTTCCAGAATCGTATCATTCGCCCCAACTTCTTCGTCCTGCTACTGCGTGCAGCTCTGGTCTCCGTCTCCTCAAATGTCAGCTCCGTCGACAGCTTACTCCGCTCTCCGTATGAGCTACTGATAAGTCGACTCAGACTGATCAAACTGGACCGCCGACGACCAAACGCTGCCGATGAAACAGACACTGGACGCTGATCCCGCAGTGTGCTCGGACGAGGACGAGCCTGCGGATTGAAACTGCCCTCTCCCGGCATGGTTGACGTGCTAGAAGAAATGGACGGAACATCGTAATCCATCGAAATGCGGACTTCAGGTCCAGGTTCGCCCATAAGAAGAGAGTGAAAAGAATTGTCTTCGGCCACAGAGGAGGGAGCGGTCGAGACACGTTGCGCATCAGACATGGGTGACCTTGGGGACGGATGCGAAGACGAGGTGCTTATCGAGTAGGGGCTTAGTGGCATGGCGGCACCTTGCGGAAGTGTCAGAGGAATCGCATCAAGAGGCAAGGGTTCGCTATTTGCCATGGCCAGAATCCTCTTGGGCGAATGCGCACCCGAATCTGATGAATACCTGCGACTGGACAGCATAGTAGGGCCTTGCAAAACAAAAGTCGACCCAGACGGTTCCTCAGCGATAACGCTCTCATGCAGCGAAGTCCTCGAGCATTCAGCACGCACAGAGTGAGCGCCGCTGTGGTCCTTGTCGCTAATTCCCGAGCTCTTTCGCCGCACAGCAATGCCACCAAGGCTGGTGGTTTCGGAGCCACTGTCACTGAAGAAAACATTGGTGACTTTGGACTCCAAAGGGATATCTGCCCCCGGTGTAGCTGTAGAGTTGCCGGCGTCACTACTGCCACTATCATCTTCCCCTTCTTCTTCCTCTTCCTCCTCAAAGACATCAGCCATTGTGGAACTACTACTAAATCGATTGATGCCCGCTCGGCCAGCATCAAACGGTGGTAGATCGGGCGCCGATTCAGCTCGTCGATGGTAGTGCATACCAGGACCCCCAAAACCCTTCATACCCTGAGCACTGTGCAGACGACGCCTTCCAGCACCACCAGCTGCGCGTTGGGCTGCTTCCCATTCCGGATTATGTGGCAGTGGTGTGTTGAAGGGGCCGAGGGCAGCATCAAGATCAATCATAGGTGACATGACCTCATCTGCTCGGCGTGGTTGCTGCGTGACTAATGTAGGCAACTCGGGAGGCTGGACGTGAGCAGAGCGGGCAGGACAAGTATCTTGTACAGTGTACTCATCCTCTTCGTCTTCATCTTCATCCAAGGGGGTAACGGACGGTGGCGGAGTGGGTGGTCGAACGGCACTCGGATCGCATTTGCGTTTCTCTCCTTTGCCTTTGATGGGTAAAATTGCGCCTGCCCAACCCCTGACGGTCCGAGTTCGAGACTTATTGTTCTTCTTCTTGCGTTTCGATTTAGAGGGATTGACAACGTCAGAGTCTGATTCTCGGTCCGAGGACGAAATGGTGTGCGTACGAGAAACAGAATCCGAGGAACTTGAGCTAGGTCGGGGTTTTGATGACATGCTCGAGGAGCCGAAAGCATCTAGTGCAAAGAAGGACCATCGTTTCAATGTTTTTGCTGGGCTTGGCAATTCGGAGTCGGCTATTGAAGGCTCAGTAGCGCCAATCAGTGCCGGGATGGAGTTTCGACGCCGAGGCGATGTGTTTGTTTGCTCGGGCTCTGCAGCAGCTACAGTCTCCAGAATAGCGCCGGCAGTCGATGGTCGCGATTCCGGTACCTCTCGAGCCGGGCTCCTTGAGAGAGCAGAAGGGCCATTATCATCACGCGTTGACGCGGGGGAAACAACGGAAGAGATGCTCTCTGACATGCAGTGTCCTGGTCGCGCGGTCACGGTGCTGGATGTGTCACTAGACACCAAGGATAGTGGCCGAGGAATGAACTCGAGAGTATCCGAGAAGCCTACTCGGGCCCTATTAGTCGCTCTCGCAGGATTGGGGCTAGGTGGGATGGACAGGTCCGGTTCTGGAGCCGGGGCTGCAAGGTCGGGAGGCTGCTGAATGGGTTCGGGTAGGGCAGTGAGAATTGTTGGATCGTCTTCGAACGGAATTGTGGCACTGATTCCGTGGTCAAAGTTGGTTGGGCTGTTGGGAGCGCTGCTACCTTTGGGTGTCCAATCCATGGCGGGGGGTTGCAGGATAGGCAGGTCACTGGTGGAAATAGCGCCAGACAGGCCTCGTTGATGGCCTCTTCGCCGTGGAGGAGGCTGCAGCGACTGGGAGAAGCCGGTTTCCTTGGTTGGGCTTGTACTCATGACGGCAATGGGGTTTCCATCACGTATGCTTCCACCGATAAATTCGCTGCCACCTCTACGATGGCCATGGCGAACAGGTCTGGAGGAAGGCGTGGGATTAGAAGAATGCGGCGAGGTGGGCGGGCTGAGAAGCGCAGGTGAATGAATATGAGGTATCGAAGCACCAGGATTGAAGCTAAAGTCGGGCAGGGCGGCATGTCGGTGAGTACGATTGTCGCGTGAAGAAAAGCCGAGCTCTTGGTTGTTGGCAGAGGCGAAAGCTTGTTGCGGTGGCTCGGGATCGGTAGCAAAATTGGGGGTATCGGACTGGGCAGGGAAGATGAAATCGGGTATGGCGAAGGGCGCATCTGGCCGCGACGAAGCAGGCGAGCGCAAGTTTTGTCTAGCATCATAGGTCAAGGGTTGGAGCGTCGGGGACGATTTATCACAGCCCGTGACAGAGCCGAGGGTAGCAGCCATCATTCCTTCGGCCGCGCAGCGGCAAAATGTCGAATGATGGAAGCTATAAATTATTGAGCGGTCATAGGACGACGCGGGAGGCCAGATGCGTAGGGGGCGTAGAGATGGGGGGAGAGTCGTGATTCCAAGTCGTGAGATGCGGGCGGAGGAAGTCGTGAGGGCGAAAAAGTCTGCTTCATAAATAATGTGTCTGGAGTTCGGACAGGAAAATCAGCACAGGTCAAGATAAATTGACGAGCAACAGTCGGAGATGGGGCGGAGTGCGGCCTCGCGACAGCGGAGGATATATTGCAGTCGGTACGCACCTTGGGGAAAGCAAACAGGGCAAAATGCTGGCGCAGGACAATCAAGGCAGAAAAACAAATGAGGCAAAAAAGAAAGGAGCGGACGGTCAAGACCAGAGCCGACTCGAATTTCGAGGAGCAACTGGAATCGCACCAAGGGGTGAATTGAAGAAGCGCAAAAGGCGTTTGAAGTTGTTGGGGGGGGAAGAGATGAAGATGCGGAATAGAGGAAAGAAGAGGGAAATGGGGCCGGGTAAAAAAAGAAGAATGAGATGGAGAGACCAGGCAGGCGGACAGGCAGGCAGGCAGGCAGGCTAGGTACCAAGTTAGTAGGTAGTAGTGGGCTAGTACATGGAGGCCAGGTACCTACCTTTATTACCACCTGCCTACTGTACCTTGCCAGGTACTTTGAACTAACCTACTAGGCTGAGTGGAGGGGCCGAATGCGAGCGAGAGTGGGAGTGAAAAGCCCAGAGACACGCAGCCAAGCCAAGCCCAAGACAGATGGCCCAGGAAGCCAGCGGCCAGTGGGAGGCCAAAGCTGGCGTCCCTCCAGGCGGCGGCTCCAGTAACGAACTAACCAACAACAGCCATGTGGCGCTAGGCCGGGTTTGTTTGTTGGCTGGTGGAGACGATTGTGGGGGGGCGTCTCCTTCGATTTGCCCGGGTTGGCAGCTGGTTCAAAGGGAAGGGCCCTCTGTATTTTGGGCGCAGTCCAGCCCGCTCTGGGGAGAGCAGATGGACCTTGGACAATGACTTGTTGAGCATGAAACATAATTTTAGTAACGTATTAACCGACCAGAAACTATTTGCCAGGTATGAGAGGGCGCATGCTAATACAAGACTCTAGCTCCCAGTAGGAAGGGCGGTGGGCAGATACAGTATTCACTAGCCAAATATTCGTATGTAGGAGGCAACTAACTAGTCATTGTAACAGGAACAGATGAACCCCAGACAAGGCAAGGAGTGGGCAATGAAGGGGCAAATGAAAACAAGGGCAGAGAGCAAAGAGCAGAGCAAAGAGCAAAGAGCACAGAGGAACTGCACTGACTGCACTCCGTACTGGTCCTTTGAATCATTCGTAATTCTCACTGACAGCGCCTTCTTTTTTGTGGGCTGCAGCGCCAGTGCCCCAGCAAGGCGGCCGGTTGCAGGTACATATGACCCTGGCATTCAAGGGAGTGGCTCTCCCCTGTAACTGGTGTACCAGCGTCTCGGCCGGCGTTGACGGCAGGCTGCCAGGCACGCATCCACTGTATTGCAGGGGCAGCACGCGCTCACTCTCCCCAGTCCGGTTACATCTTGCTGATGCTATTGATGCTGATGATGACGCTCCAGTGCGGTGTCCAGTCAATTCCCTTAATAAACAGGTAATAATTGCGTTCGGACGTGTCAGGTCAGTGCTCATAGTCAATCTGCGAATAGATCTTCCAGCTACCAAGCTAATTCTTATTAATAGCCAAGCTGGCAGTTTGTTGCTCAGCTACCATCCATCAACAATGCCCGAGCCCTGCTTTGTCCAACCTGATAATCTGCCCGATGAGGTAGACCATGATGCACATAAATCTCGGCTTCACCATTCAAGCCCTGAATTAGCAGATAAATTAGGTAGCCGGCGAACAACCATGGCCCTGTCTGTCTGTCTATCTGCCCCGTACAATCCCCAGGCGTCAGCGTCCCGCCGCACGCATGTATACGGTCCCTGGCCCGACGGGGATATGCAGGAGTGAAACTACGCACGCTGACAGGTCAGGACACGACAGTCTGCCCCCGTCATAGAAAAGCCGAATATGCCGAGGGGACCTAGAACCATCTGCACACTGCATTGCATTGTGGCTTGTTGACGGCTGGCTTGTCTTGTCTTTGTTTGCCCTGACTGACCCTGCACCCCTTTTTCGACAGCGAGGTAACTCACACAGCTGTGCAAAGCGCCAAAGGCCGCTAACGCCAGTGACCTGCAGGCTGCGGATCACACAGGCAGCAGGTCCGACAGAAACAGACAGGAAACGTTCGCACGGGATAAAGTATACATGTATGTAACAACGTAACAACAGCAACAGCAACAGCAACAGCAACAGCAACAGCAACAAGCAACACTTGGCTTTGCACCATCCTACACTACCTCCTGCTAACACTGTTTCCACCCGAGCCATCCGTTTTTCTAGTCACCTGTTGCCTCACCATGGTAACGTCCAGTACGAATGAATACAGGCACCCACGTTTTTTAACTTGCTTTTTCCCCCTCCTCCTCTTCCTCCTCCTCCTCCTCCTCCTCCTCCTCCTCATCATAAACTTATAGTCTTCCTATTATGCCTCATGCCACTTTACATCCTCCAATGGGTCACCTGCTGCGCCAATGTGCCAACTTTACAACCCAAGTCGCCCAGAATGCAACACCATCTCAGCTGCAACGCCGGTGCTGCGGGGTCCGCTAACGATGTGCCTAAAAGTAAACCAAGGCCCGCACGGTACGAGCCTTGTAACGCTCCACGCCGAAACGCCCAGTAAATCACGGGTACGAAATACCGCCTGCTAATATAATGTACGCGTACAAAGCTAAGTACCTAGTTGCATAGGTGCTAAAAGTACGGACAGTTAGTAGTCAGGTACATACACACCCTTATGATCCATCCAAACATCCACCATCTTGTACCTTCCAACCTCGATCAACCATCAACAATGGAGCCAATATTGCCCGTTATTTATTTCCCTCATCATCATTCGTTATCGTATACCATTATACGCTAGTCGCGGTATCTAAATTCAGTCTCATCTTGCCGCCTCTCAGCCTAATCCAATTCAATCCACAGTCTCATGACGCCACGCCCTCGTCCGCCTCCCCTTGCTTTTTGGCTGTCAGAATCGGCCCCGGGGCGACACTGCATGTGTCATCTCTTCTATCCTCCATACCAGTACATCTATCAAACATTGGAAAACGCCTGCAAGAACTAACCCATTATGCCCATGTACCTATTTTCATAAGTCTTTCACAATTCGTCAATCAACCTCTAACCGCACGAAGCACGGCCTGTGGGCACACAAAGCACGGTCGTCCATCGAACCACACGCACCTCGAGTCAGCCCGAAACAACACCAGCTGGAAAATCCATAATATAGAGTTGCAGGATACTTTTCTCTACGCAACTGAATCTTTCATCTTGGCTCCAAATCCAGTGAATGCGTCAATTATTCGGTCCGCAACACCACGACGAGCTTGAGCCGGCTTCTTCGTGGCTATCCACGCATCTACGGCAAGGCATCGATCAATATACACACGCCCAAGCCCATCTGCAAACCTGCACCGGAATCCTCCCCGTCGACATGATGCGACACTTGTCAGGCTCCCTTCCATCTCCATCTGCACCAGGGCATCGGCTTGGTCAATGCAGCGCGCCGGGCCAGCCTGCGCCTTGTTTTGTTGCTCACTTTGATGAGTCTCGATATTCGTATCCCTTGTGCACGCACCATCACGTCTGCGAGACTGACTGTACCTTGCGATTTGCCGCCTTGTCTCTGAGCCGGAGCCTCGCCGCCCAGGTTCCCTGTCAGGTTGCTGGCATGCAACCAACCCCAGGCTGAACCCCCTGCGGGCAGCGATCATACTAGATCAACTTGGTACATCACAATAACGGAACTAAATAGTTGGTGAGCTGTCTTTTTTTCTTTTCTTTTTTTCCTTTTCTTTTTTTTTCTTTTTTTTTTAGCTTTCGCTTTGGCTTGCCTTCGTTTTTAGCGAGTTTCGATTACCCCAGATGACATAAAACCAGCATCGTCAAACTCACCGTCATACAGCCAAGCGGAATCGAGATGGTATTGATGGTGTCGAAAATGAATGCCCCTGTACGCAATGACAGATATTTCCGTGCAGGCAAGTACTAAAAACGACGATCTTGATGGCCTGCCGATGACAGGGCACACTTCCGCCGTTACGATAGACGACAGTGCAACAATTGCCCTGTATGTCGCGGCAGACGCAGAGACAGTATGTGACGAATGTGCATGGGTCTTCCCGCCCGCTCTCCATCGGCAGGAGTCAGATATGACCTCCATGTAATCTGTGAGCGTGGCCTCGGTGCCTCGGTGCCTACTGGTAAGTCAGCAGTTGGGGCTCACGACTCGGATAGTTGGACGACTGGGCATCGCTAAGGAACTACCAGGTGGCTGCAACAAGGAACAAAGGCACGACTTGATCAGAGACATGGGTGACGGCCAAGCGTCATGCGAACGACTTATCAGGGACCTGCCTTACAGTACTAGTATGTATGTACTGCCTTCTCCGAGCACCATTTGCCACTCCACGTCCATTGGCACCTATTCCGAGTGCTAGCGCCGCCAATCTCCCTCCCTTGCGTTATTGCGGCTACTCCGTACTGCTGGTGCAGTTGCCATGACTGTGCTCGATGAGTCCGGCTTCTTCAGCTTCGACCAACTCATCGTGAGATTCGACTTGTTGGTAAATGAACGGACGAATTCCTCCCCCCGTATCGAGGCAGACAGCCAAGACTCTCGGCTTCCCCATATGAGACTAATAACAGGTAATAACCGGCCCCAAATTCGTAATTATACTCGGATGTGTGGGATTCTTTTTTTGCTTCTTTAATTGCTGTGGATACCAGTGGAATTGACTCTGGACAAATCGTTATGCGCTGGCCTTGCAGCGAAAGGCCCCCAGTTCGTTCTCGATAACCCCTGGTCGGCGCTTGTTGCTGAGAGATGCTTGGTGGCCTCGATTGTTATGCATTTGTTGTTGTTTGCTTTATTTTACTGCCCTTTCTCTCTCTCTTTGTTTTTTCGCCTTTCGGGCATTGCCACTTTCCGGCATTTACGCATGCAAACCCAATTGTTCCCAAGGCGGGCCTCGGCAATTTCTTGCAGCTCTTCCGTTATTGTCTGTTCTTTCTACTAACATCAAGCCCAGTGCAAATTGGCGGAGGCTCTAACAACAAAGTATCCGCAAAGCACACAAATATTCTCCATCCGTGGAACCGATCCATCCCTGCCAATGACGTGGGCTCAGCTACTCGCGACGATAACTGACCCGCGCCAGTCCTCTTTGGCCCCCTGCTCTCATGAATGTAAATCTCAAACTGGTCTCGCCAGGATGGGGAAATGAAATCCTAGTTAGTTGCTCGTACCATCGCGTCGCTTTGTCCGGTGGCACATCTCACCATGTAAACGTATTGAAGTTCCTGGCTTGCTTGAAACTCTCCCTTCCTCACCGTGTCAATCAATCACCGCAGCCCAAGTCCGGGGAATTACCATGTCCATGGTCCGGAATTCGAACCCACATCATCCCTTCCACGGTTTCGCTCGCCGATTATTTGAGATCTTGGATGGTTCATCCCGGCGCACCTAATCGACGCTTTTGTATACCCTGATCGCATGCTGTAGATCTACTTCCCTCCCCCTTGGGCTTCTCGCCATCCACGCTATCGAAACAATAGAGTATCGCCCTACTTAGCAGGGACACCGAAATCCGCTGGTATCAGAGGCGGGTGAGTTTAAAACCTGGACGGCTCCAAGACATGTGTTTGTTCTAGCGGCACGCATTCGTGTGTCATGTTCAACTGCGCAGCCGCTTCATATCGGGGCTCGACGACGACTAATGTAACCCACAACCAACCAGTCTCAGGTGCCATTTCTATGAGGGATACAGTTTAACAATGCAAACACAATTCCGGTGGCGTGCCTGTTGTCTGCATGTTGCTCGCACGGCATTTTAGCGCTCTGGTTGTTGGATTTCTCACTAACAGTACGCATGAGCTGATGGTCCGGCATCAGCCGTGACGTGAGTTGATGCGTGATTATAGTTGCGCTTTTTTTCGTCTGCTGTTGTTGTCTTTGGCATGTCGATTGTCCCTTTATGCGTCACTTGCGACGCCCATTTATTTGGGGTTGCATACGAATTTATCTTTTTGACGAGGAGCAAGCAGTTGGGAAGTGACTGAGATGGCCACAGAAGTCAATGCGTTGTTTAATGGAACATAAAAGTGCCAATGAAAAAAATGTAAAGGCATTAAATAGCATTACTGGAAGATATATCTCCAAAATTCAAGTGTTATTAATGCCGCTTCGAGGCAGCATAATATTTCAATTCAGGTACCGGGTATCTAGCAAGTGATTCAGAGCGGCCCAGTGTCCACACCGCCTTTCCCCATCCGCGGGTGGCCCCGCTAGCGTAGCCTTATCAAGCCGGCAGAAAAAAAACCACCATGGACCAGTTTTGCGCTGGCGATGGGATGTGAGCCAGAATCGACAGAAACAGCCCAATAAAAACATGACGGAAACTACATCGACACCCGAAGCGACCCGGGCAGACAAGCCTCTGGGTATGCGAAAAAATGGCAAGTACCTACCGAGCGCTCATCGGCGCTCCGACGCTGACACACCAGACAGGCAAGCAGTGGCATGCGCCGAAAAAGGCTTTTCGCCCGACCGCGGGCCTCACATCGTACGAAAAGCGCACCAAGGAGCGCGCGCTGATGGCGCAGATGAAGGCCAAGGAGAACGAGATGAAGGCGGAGAAGAAGGCAGAACGCCAGGTACGGACAAGCACTGGCACCGACACGATCCTGCACGAGACTGTGGAAGCTGACATGACCTTGACTCCCCCCCCCGCTTCGCAGCGCAAGGTTGACGCGATCCGCGAGAAGCGAGCAAAGAAGGAGGAGAAGGAGCGATACGAGAAGCTGGCCGAGAAGATGCACAAGAAGCGCATAGAGCGCCTGAAGCGCAAGGAGAAGCGCAACAAGCTGATCAACTCGTGAGCGGCGGCGGCTACGACGAGCATTTGACGAGACATCTATTGGCCGATTCAGCGGACATTTACATTCTTGGTTTCCTACAGACATCCCCTCCCTGTGCGCTGGATGGAAAAGTGTCGATTGCCGCAGTTTTTAAGAGCATTTCTTTAGTCTCGGCATCGCCACGGCCCGCACCATAAATTGCATTCTAACAAGATATGAGATGGAGTATCCAGAATGGAGGCTTCATTTCCGAAGATCTCTGATAGCTCGGCTGGGGATGTTGTTCTTTCATCACGATGCATTCCTCGCCTCATTTTCCTCCGGTATCAGAACGCGACCGGAATACCCAACAATAACACCAACCAGCGAAAAAGGCTTACACGGAAAAGATAAATCTGAGGACTGCCATAGCATTGTATAAAAATACAAAATAATACAAGAAGTCTGGCGTACTACTTCGTCTTTGTACTGACTGGTACAGGCGTAATCTTGGGTGCAACTCTCGACGGAATGAACAATAAAGAACGCGAGTACTAAAAATAAAACTTGCAATATCGACGACGATCCTCCTTTTCAGTTTTCGTTGTTAATTGTCCGGCCTTGTTTTTAGAGAATTAATTGGCTGAGACACGGGCTGGTTTCTTTGGCATGTGAAGATATGAGATGACACAAAGTCTGCGCCACCTTTTCACAGGCGGGGATGGTCACCAGATTTCGCAGCTGGCCACTACTGGCGTAATGAGCTCCGCCTCTGCAAGCCCGTTTTTCCCACCGAGAACAACCTTGTTGCAACTGCTGTACGAAATGAAACATCAAAAAGACACGAGGTAACAATCTTGATTGTATTTTACCCTGTATATGGGGGTTCGGGCTACGCAGATGCGGTGAGGCTCAACCTTTCCAGGACAAGATAGCATCATGTCTAGCACAAACCTTGCCGCCTCGCCCCAGACGACGACGTCGCCGACTCGACGCCATCAAATCAAGCGATCGCTCTCCGAGCTTACATCCCCGAGCAAGTCGAATCGAACTCGAAAGGAGCGCCTGGGAAACGGCAACTACGATGAAGCAAGCGGCGCCCCGGGGGCCAGCGGCACCTGGCTTCTTCGCCAGCCACCCCTCGCTCCCAGCGATGCTCGCATGTCGCTTGATACGCCGCACAGCAACAATTTTTCGCCCGCTATGAGCACCGACCAGAGCAGGCGAGGTAGCGTGCTGATCCCGCCAGTCGCGCCGTCTCTGGCCCGGGAGAGCAAGGACCGGGCGGAGGGGCAGCAGCAGCGGGCGAGCTCGACAGAGAGCAGCGGCAACGCTGCTCAGCTGCGGCAGAGCCAGGCGAGAATAGCTGGCCGCACCGAGTATGTCTACGGAAGGCACATGCTGTGCAGAAGAGGTTGAAGGTCGATCTTGGCTGACTATGAACGCGGACAGGACACTCACGCAATCCCTGGCCGAGCTGAATGACTTCTCGGCCAATGCATCGCGACAGCTCGATGACGCTTACTACGCGGTGCTCGAGAAGATGAGCGCCCTGCACGCCACCATCGCGTCCCTAAAGGGGCTGGCCGAGACGTCGCGCGCGATCCACGAGACGTTTGAGAAGGACTCGCGCGGGCTGGAGAACCAGATCGCGACGCAGCTGGGCGCGATGGGCCACTTCCAGAACCAGCAGGCCAAGGTGGTGGCGCTGCGGCGTCGCATCGACAAGGGACGCGCGCGGGTCGGGGCGCTGGGCGACCGGGTCGACGCGGTGCGGCAGCGGATCGAGCGGTGGGAGCGCGCGGACCGCCAGTGGCAGGAGCGCACGCGGCGGCGGCTCAAGATTATCTGGTCCGTCATGTCGGCCGCGGTGCTGGTGCTGATTGTCCTGATGTGGACGGTGAGCAGCGGCGGTGGCAACTCTGGCGCTTCTGATGGTCTGGGGGGGCGGGCGGCGGCGCAGGGCGGCGCGACGGACGACCTGGGCCGCGCCATCGCCGTGCTGGAGCCGCTCAACTCGTCCGACTCGAGACAGCCGCCAGGGCCGGAGGTCACGGAAACGAGGCGCACGAGGATCCTTTGGAAGACGCCGGTACGAGGAACGGATCGCCTGCGGGCCTTTGATGAGCTCTAGGAGCATGTATCAGTACCAGGGTGGGAGATGACGCTGCCAAGAAGGGAAGCAATATTCGACATTGCCAACTCCGCTGTTCTTATTAGGCGCTGGCCGGGGAGGCAAAGTTGGCGGCAGCCCCATGTTGGCTGCATGAGGCTGCAGCGAAATGTCACGCGCTGGGTCAGTGCCACGGCGGAGCTGCAGCTGAAGTTATCAGATCAGTGGTGGAAAGTTGCTGTTTAACGACAAGTGGGGGAGTCCCCGTTTATGTGTGTGTTATTTTTTTTTGTTGCATGAAGCGTCATTTAAATTTGTATTACTTTCTCTTTGGCGGAAATGAGTCGAGGTCCAGGCAGCTTTTGATGAGCCGCACATACATTGCGCACTATACCCCCTCATATTCGAGCAACTGAATCAGCATTCTGACAGTTCTCCAATCAAAGATGGTGAACGTACACGACATGGTTGTACTGTTCTCGGCTTGCCAAGGAACCTGTCTATAGAGAGATGACGAACGATAGCACGTTTATAAGAGAACTAATGACTAATGAAGAAACGAACAATGTCGTGGAAATTACAGAAGAATGAGCGCCAGAGCTGTCTGACGTGGCAAAAAATCGGCACGTCGGCACCTTCAAGGCCACATGTGTTTTTATATGGCAATGCAGCCGAACTGTGTTACTGTGCCGGTGCGAGACGGCCTGAGGCTTGGGCATACATACACTGGACCGGGGTAAGTTGGGTAACGCACGGAGGCGCAGGTTGGAAACGCAATGGCGAAAAAAGACAATGAGGAGGAAACGAACGATAAAAATAGAAGCTACAAGGGCCACATTATCAGCATACATGTCGTCGTCCTTGTACGTCCCACGCACTGCCTCTGTGCCAAGAGCGCGTAAGCCCTGCTGAGCCACATGGGAAGTTACCCATCGTTGTGCATGCGCAGGCAGAATGGGCTAGAGAATTGGGCATCAAGAAACATGGAAAACCTGAAATAAGATGGTTAATTTCATGGGTGGTTCCCCGCCTCTTTGCCTTGGACATGGGACGAAGGCGGCGGTAAAAAAGGACGTTGCGTCCTTGCTGATGTGTTATGGGAGAGAAAATCTACCATATTAACGACGTCATAATGTGATAGTTATCAGCGGGCCTCGGCATATGCGGCCGAGAACGCATAGGAGAGGGGGGACGGGAAGAGGAGGAGGGGGGATTAACGACGCAGGCTAAAAGTCAAGGACAAATGAGACAAGCTAATATTTTCATTGGCGGGAACGAAACTGTTGGTCGAGTAAACACTTTCAGCATCATCGGCGTAGTTTTTCATTGACAAGCAAAGCAGAGTCAATACAGTGGCTACAGTTGGCCGGAGCCCCTCATCCCCCGCTGTACTAACAAGAACTGCCTGGGGCACCTGTCGTACAAGGCAGTGCTGTCATAGGCGCCACAACGCTGCCGTGAATCAACATCAGCCACATCAAGGAGGGGCAACGTCGGGCTGAGCAGACAAGGCGTCCCATCTCAGCTCTCAGAAAGCACAAGGTTATTACGCGCCCAGCCGGTTACTTCCAAGTTTTTTCTCCCCTCCCCCTTCCACGTTTTCCTCTCAAGCAACGAACTGGTAGACGAAGCAAGAAGCGGAAGCACGAGTGTCCTGTCGTCTACCGTCTTTTCTCTTCGCCCGACTTTCTCTATTCTTCTCGGTTGTGTGCACGGCCTCGCGCCGCGACCGCTATTGATACCCAGTCGGCTCCCGTTTGACCGTTCCTGGGGTAAGCTCCTACCTACCTAGTATCAAGCTGACGCAATTACCGCTTGAAGGCCTCTTCTTCTCCCATCCGCTGTCCTACGACCTTTCTTCCGTCATTTCTGCCTTGAGTGGTCCAGGTCCAATATTCCTTCGCAGCGTTGATCCGAAACCCATCCCCAACACCCAAGGCCTAGACATCCCCTGGACCAACTATCGATAACACCAACCACACCAACCTGACGTGGCAGGAAACATCACCACTTTTAGCCATGACCGGCGACATTCAAGAAACGCTTGTCGAGGCCGCCGCCGCCCACGATGGCGCTCCCTTGCAGATCACCAAGACAAAGTCCTCTGAGCCCCCCCCAGAGGGACAGTCCCTCACCGGAAAGCAAGAACATTGTGAGCACCGTCACCCCGCCCCTCTCCGAATGCCGGAGCCACTCACCCAAGCAACTACCTACTTGCTAATGCACCATTTCTTCAGACCTCAAGCGAGAGCTTATGGCTGAGCAGAGTGTATACGAAATCAACGAGCTTAATTCCCCCACTGCGCTCCAGCGCTTCGGCTCTCCCTTTCGATCCGAACAGGGCGAGGTCTCCCCGCAAGAATCCGAGCTGCCCCTCCTGCGATACATTTTCGTCCATCATGTCCGCGACTTTCCCTTTCTCGACAAGGCGCGCGAAAAGGAATTTTGGCAAGATAAGCTACAAGTCGTACGTCTCTACAAGAACATGTCATGAAAAGGTCGAAATCGCATCTGTTAACATCGTATTACCCCCCGCAGTTCCTCGAATCATTTGCAACCAAGCACATCTCCTCTTCAGAGGATCGCCTCGAAGAGACAAAGCGGAGAAAACTCGCCATCAAAGCCCAAAAGATGGTTGAACTCATGATGGTCTCTGGCATCGGCACTTCCTCTGGCTTCGAAGAGCGCATCCGATTCTCCGAGCTCGATATTGTCGATTCCAACGCTATTGACACCGGTGTTATGCACACTATCCCTGAGGGCAACTATATAAACGGCTGGGACGTTAACGTGGCCGCCGTGCGAACCGTCTCGGTCAAGCGCAACATTCGTCAACATAAGCACTCTGAGTTTATCCTCCGCGTCAAAAAGAAGGGCGAACTGGAGCACTTTATCGCCCGCCGCTATGGTGACTTTAGTCGTCTACACAAACGAATTCGGACCGAGCTGCCCGGACGCGCCCTACCATCCTTGCCAAGGAAGAACAAGTCAAGTTCTACGGCGTCAACCATCATGTCCGCCTTTGGCGGTGGCGCTGATTCTGACGATGGAGCTAGCCTGTCCACCGTGTCGACGCGATTGACTCGCCTGTCTATGGAGCCTGATGCGCCGTCGGCTAGATTATCACCTGGACATCACAGGGCTGGCTCTCTTAGATCGATCCAATCTAGCACCTCCAGAAACGGAAACTCGCCTCGACTTTCTGCTGACGGGAGACTGGCCCCCGGTGGCGCTACGCCAGATCGTGTTCCTAATGGAGATGTACGTATCTGGCGTCATGATGAAGTCGAAACCAGCCGCTAATTTTTCTGATAGACTGTTGTACTCGGCCGTGAGAAGCAGAGAATCTCTCTGCGCTCTTTTATTCGCTCCATGCTACATAACCCCCAGGTGGCCAACACAGCTGCCATGGAGCAGTTCTTGACTGCGGACCCCATCACGCCAACTGATGACGATGTTGAGGATATCGTCCGTCGCAAGGCTTTGGACGAGAAGCGTGTCGAAGAGCAAAAGAACTTTTACGAAATCGCTCGAAAACGCGCAGCTGAGCTCGACGAGTACATGGAGCAGTTCCGACGGGACATAGTAGAGCGCAACGGTCTCACCATGCTCTTCAAAGAGATCAAGGAGAAGAAGACAATCGGAGATCTCAGTATCCAATATCGCAAGTTTGCAGAGTGGCTGCGGATTGAAGTTGCTGCCGTAATCTACCACCTGTTCTTGGCTGAGGACAATTCGCCAGAGGTATTTGCGCAGGCCCGGAGGATTCACTCCTTGGTGCCCTATACCATCATCAAGAACATCATTCGCATTGCCAACCCGGCTGCTGTCATGTCAGGCATATTGGACGTGTTCATGGCGCAACCGTTTGGTACGCGCTCGTTGCTTCAGCGCATATTCTCCCTAACCTTGAACGACGGCATCAGGAGCTTCCAGAAATCCATCGACATCCTTAATGGCAAGATTGGCGACCCCATTTTCTCAGAGAAGCTACAACGTTATACAAATGCCGAGGAGCACATTAAAACCGCCATTCGCCAAGAGTCAGAGGATGAGAACATGGATCTCGTTGTCACCATTTTGCGCTCGGATTTGCTAGAGCCTGAGCTGACTGGACCGCAGACCCAGCGCCTCTTTAATGCCTACGTCGCCTTCAATAACGCTGTAGAAAACATTGACGAGGAGCTCAAGCAAGGCGCAGAGCTCTTTTCTCATCTCAAGCAGCTTTTGAAGTTGTGCACGCGTCAACGTGACAAGGCCATGATGCTGAACCTTGTTGAGGAGCCCGTCACGCTGCAGCTCTTCCGCGACTTGTTTACTATTTTCTACGAGCCCCTCGTTCGCGTCTACAAATCAGCCAACGTCTACAACAGCGTGACCGACTTTTCAGACTTTTTCAACGACATCATCCAGACGGTGGACAAGTGCCGAGAGCAAGACGCATCCGCGGACCCCAACCAGACGGTCCAGGCGTTCATCGACTTGTGCCAGCGCCATGAGCACAATTTCTACAAGTTTGTTCACGAAGTCCACACCCACGACAATGGACTTTTCACTCAGCTCATGGGATGGATTGAGGGGATCCTGGAATTCCTGCGTAAAGGCCCCAAAAATGGCACGCTCAACGTCAACGCCTTGTTTGCAGGTGGCGTCAGCGCGGGCACCATTGACAAGGAAAAGGCCATCGAGGAGATAAACGCGCTGATCGCGTGGCAAGAGGCGCGAAAGAAGTGGCACAATGACAAGACGCGGCAAAAGATGGCTGCCGAGTCTCATACAGCAGGGGGCATGGGCGGTAGCTTGGTGACCAGCGGCCTCAGCTTTGACGTCTCCGACTTTGGCCTCGACAGCGCCGACATTGAGGATTTCAACAACTTCCACGACGAGGACTCGGAGGACGAGCTCGAAGCCGAGGCTGAGGATGATCTGGACCCGATTGAGGCAGAGCGCCGCCGCAGGCAGAAGCAGCAGCACACCCTGCGGCGCAGAGCGGGCGAGCCGGTCAAGCCCAAGATTGAGGAGGTGCACAAGCTCCATGACAACTTTTTGGTCATGCTGCGCGAGGTTCTCGCGGATTAGACTTGGATGGAATATTGAATTTGCGTCTGTGTGTGTTGCGGTTGCGATGAAAGATATACACATGCTGTCCAGCGGGTTTTGTTCGCATTATAGAGTGTTTTTGCCAGTGCTGGTTTCTTTTCAAGAGTGTCTTGTTTGGCCTACGATATACACTGGTTTTCATGGCATTACTACATAATCGCATTGCATTTGTCCATTCCTTGCATCTTTTTGTCCCGTTCACGTCGGTTGTTCATCACGGTTGTGGTAGTTGTTCTTATCTTATAAACTTTTTTTTTTCGTCATTCGCTCTGTAAGCAGCATCATCGCAAGGGAGGACATTAAGAAAACAAAAAAACAAGACCCCCTCCCCTTCTCGCCTGTATAATCCTCCAAAATCCTCCGTCATCCCGCACTTTTCCCCCTTTCTCTCTATTCAGTAGACGGACCCCAAACAGACCGGCTCGAGCCAACTCGTCTTCGGCCTCTCTATTCTTCCCACTCCCCTTCCTGTCCCGTTTTCGTTTCATTCATGCCCAAAAACCGAGTCACAGGGGAGAAACCCTTCCTTCACCAATATGCGTTAAACTTTTTTTTCCCTCTTCATTGCGCTATATGCATGGTTTTGAACTTTGCGCAATTTTTGTCTTCTTGTTTCGTTTCTTCTTTCTCAGCGAGAGAAATCTTGGCAGGGTTGTGCGTTGTCTGATGCGTCGTGACGCTGCTGAAATAACCACCCCCCCCTGCCTGCCAATGATAATTTGTATGCGTGCTGGAAAAGAAGAAGAAAAGTAGACAAAGGATTAAAAACAGGCTCGTCGATACATTTTGAAAATTAATCGTCGTTGTCGGTACGTTCGCGCTGCTGTCGGCGACGCTCGCCACCTTGGTTGCCGCCTGCGCCGGCGCCGGCGCCGGCCAACTTGCGCTCCAGCTCCTGAGCCTCGCGTTCACGGGCGGTCTTGGCGGCGGCCTGCTCCTGCAGGAGGACGGTGAGAACGTTGCTGAGGGTGGATCGCCAGTGGTCGACGCGCGTGGCGAGCTCCTGGTACTGCTTCTGGCCGAAGACGCGGTAGGTGACCTTGTGGACGAGGAACATGCGGCGCTGCTGCGAGAGCTTGCCCTCGACGAGGCCGGCGCGGACGACGTCGATGGTCCAGCGCTCGACCTCCTCGGCGGGGATCTGGAGGGCGTGGCAGATCTTGTCGTAGGCGATCTCGCGTGAGGGCGTGGCGGCCGCGAGGCTGGCAAAGGTCAGAAGGCGCATCTTGCGGTGCAGGCGGTCGCCGTCGAGCTTCTGCTGCTCGACCCAGCCAGCGTGCTCGTCGTTGAAGTCGTTGTAGTCCTCGAGGTCCTGCTCGGCGAAGATGTCGAGGAGTTGCGCGTAGACGGGGTGCGTGTCGGCGAGCGCCTGTATCGAGGGGATGGCGCGGAGGTCTTGGAACAGGAAGTAGGTGTTGGAGAGTAGCGCAATCTTGACGGCGCGGAGGGACAGGCGCTGGGCGTCGTCCGAAGTGAGCTCCTCCTTGTCGTCGGCGTCAAAAGTGCGGAGGGCCTTGAGCAGGAACTCGTAGCTTTCACTATGAGATTTCAGTTAGCAACCCCCATATCAGTCAACGTACATGCATCTCCAGATATGTTCGCAGAGGGCAACGGCGTTTTGGGCAAGGCAACGTACCTCTCTTCGCCAGCCTCGGCGGCTACGTCGGCCACCTCCTCGTAAATCTTGCGCTCAATCTCCTCGCCGGCACCCCAGGACTCCAACCACGCGGGCAGGCGCTCGAGGTACGGCCGCAGGCTGTCGAACATGCCCTGGGCCTTGAGGAACTTGAGGATCTCCATGAAGACGCGCGCGCGGATGGGGTCGGCCGGCTCGAGCAGGTTGAAGATGGTGGAGAGGGCGTTGAGCGAGAGGCCGGCGCCGTGGACGGGTGAGTTGCCCATGGGCTTGGCGAAGTTGGCGCATAGCGCGGGCAGGTATTTTTTAGGATCGGCCGATTGCAGCACCAGGTGGATCATGAGGTTCGACGCCGCCGTGTACTCCTTCTCGGGGACGGTGTTGAGGGCGCTCGAGGCCGCGACCAGCTTGGCGAGGACGTCCTCCTTGGGGGGCGCCTTGTCGCCGCTGAGCAGCTGCTTCGCGTCCTCGGCCTTGAGGTACTCGGCCATCTCCCGGGCCAGCTCCTCGAAGGAGCCGTCGACGAAGAGCAGCTGAGGCTGCGCGTCGCTCTTGGCAGCAGGCATGTTGTCGTCGTGGGGTTCCGCGGTTGTGCTTCTGCTTTGGCCGGTACCCGTCGATCGAGGTTTGGAGGATATTGTGGCGATGGGATAGGCCCTCGTTTTGGCAGGGTTGGTTGTCGACGAGGAGGGACTCTTTCACCACACCAGACAGACAGACAGACGGTAGTTAGGCGGGGAGTGGGAAAAATTGGACACACACACACACACGAGGCAGGCACAGCGCAGAGAGGTTGACTCAGCGGAGGGGCCAGCCAAAAAGGTAAAGGTGGGCGGTGCTTTAGCGTCGACTTGATCCCAGTTGGTGGATGGATGGATGTCAATGAGAGGGAGGGATTGAATTGGGCTATGTACAAGTACCAAAGTGTGATACTAGGGACACAGAGAGACGGGCAGTCAGGCAGTCAGGCAATCAGTCAATCAGTCAATCAGTGCAGTTTACTATAGCCCTCTGGGGCGGGGCCGTCTTTTTTTTTAGCAGTTGTCGCTGAGAACTTCCAATCCGTGCTTTCCACCAAGACCCCGCCAAAATTTCTGCCAGCTCAAAATGTGGGCGCTAAGCGAGAGCGGTGGCCTATAAAGGGCAGGTGATTTCGCACGTGATCTTCTTGAATACCTTGCAACTTACACTTCGCACAAGCAAGCAAGTCATCTATCATCACGATAGGGACGAGCAAGGTACTCATTGTAGCAGTGTTGATTCAAGACTTTTGTTACTCCTAACCGCCATTCCAACAAGAAACCCGAAAATGAGTAAAGTCAACAAGTAACCGAACAAAGCCACCGACAATCAACCTCTCCAAAATCGCTCTCTTCTCTCCCCATGTAAACCCAAACGTACAAACAATGTCTGATATCTATGTACAATGCAAGGGAAAAAAGAAACAAGAATGCCCATACTCGAATGCTGCTATACATAAAAAAAAAGGTTAATAAAAGGTAAAAAGTAAGCAAAAAAAAAACGCCAAGACAGCGTATTAGCGCGGCACTCTCAATGACCGCCATAATTATACGCCTTTGCCCTTGGCATGGTCTGGATAAAGGACTTGGTCACCTTTGCCGCCCATCGCCATGAATTCTGCAGGAGCCCGCTGCGCTGATGGTGCCTGTTCGCGAGGGACATTGATGATGCGATCTCTCGGGTTGAAGACCTTGACTGGGTTCTTAGCATTGCCAGTAGTGACGTGCTCCGGAACCAGCACCTGATTATACTGGCACAATAGGGTGCGCTCTCGCTTTGTGGCCCTACGGTTCACTTCAAGACCAGCAAAACCGCCAACAAGACCACCGGTGCTATCGTTGACGTTCATCGGTTGCTGGGTAAGCCATGGGTGGGAAAGGCATTGGTCAACCGTGAATCGTTTCTCAGGATTGACAACCAGCATCGAATCAATGAGATCCACTAGGAAGGGAGGTCGTTAGTTTAGTCATGCCAAGCATCGATTGAGGGCTACTTACAGGCTGGGTCACCGACAGAGTCCCAGTACGGCGACGGGTAGTCGAAGCGGCCGCTCCTAATCTGCTGGGAGAGGTTGTAGGGAAAATCCGTAGACATGAGCTCGTCAGAAAATGGTGGGAAGCCGCACAAGCAAATGTAGAGCACAACACCCAAGGACCAGATGTCAACAGCCTTGGTGTACTTGCGTTGCTTAGACTCGGCAAGAATCTCAGGCGCGACATAGCTGGGGGTGCCGCAGAGCGTAGTAGTAAATGATTGCTCGCCAATAATCTTAGCGAGACCAAAGTCAGCCAATTTAACGTGGAGGTCCTTGTCAACCAGCAGAATGTTCTCAGGCTTGATGTCCCGATGAACAATGTTGCGCTCGTGAAGATACTTGATACCATGGAACAGTTGCTTAAACAGTTTCCTGGTCTCATCCTCGCTGAGCTTAGACTTGGCAACAATATAGTTGAAAAGCTCACCCTCGGGGGCGAGTTCTAGAACGAGATAGACGCGGTCTCGCTCGCTAAAAGTGTCTTTCAGACACAACACGTTTGGGTGGCTGACGGCCATGAGCATGCCAATCTCTTGTTGTAGACCCTCCGTCTTTGACTTTTCGTCCACGCCAGGCGTCTTGGTGAAGATTTTGACGGCGAAGCGCTTGCCAGTCGATTTCTCAATGCACAGGTAGACTTCAGCAAAGTGACCCTTACCCAGTTTCTGAAGCAGTGTGTACTGTTGTAGAAATGCGCTGGTGTGACGGCTCTTGGGATAGCGGAAGACAAATCGAGCGCGACCGTGGACGGCAATTTCATCGCCGTCTTCCAGTTCGCGGCGTTGGTTGCGGCCAACAATGGCCTCGTTGACAAATGTACCGTTGCTGGACAGGTCCTCCACGATTGCAACTGCATCATTTCCGTTGTTTTCGGTAAATATCAGGCAGTGGCGGTTGGAGACAACGCCCTCGCTCACGACAACGTCTAGAGCTAGTTAGAGACAAGATGCGACGAATAAAATAAAGGGGATATTGGCAGAACACCTACCGCACTCTGGGTGACGACCGATGAGGTATCCACGAGAGGCAATACCGTCAATCTGTGTGCGCTCATAAGCCTCCTCTTCATGAATTGCAGGTGGTGTTTCACGGACGTTATCTTTCTTCTCGGCATTATCTTTCTTCTCGGCATCTTTCTTTTCGGCATCAGCGGCCGACTTGATTGAGTCATTGGGTGGGCAAGCGCATCGCTTCTTGAGGACCTTGGGCTTGTCGCCGTAGCTGGCATCGAGCGGGACAAGGAATCCCCAAACGCCCTCCTCGGTTGTGTCCTGTGCGTCGACGTCGAACTCGAGATGCTTATCCAGGAGCTGGCTGACGGGCTGGGTGTCCTGGGGAGGCGAGGAGAGCGCCTGGAGCTGGGCGTAGTCATCTTCGGCTTTGCGCGGCGTGGTCTCATCGACCGTCTTTGCGCCAGCAGGCGTGGGCGTCAGCTCCTTGGCGTCGCTCGAGCCGTAGGTCGCGTCGTTGGTGAGGGGGGACGGCAGGTGGTTTTTGCGGGAGACGGGCGTCTTGTCATTGGCGGCGGCGGGGGCGGCGCCGTTGGGGGCATCGCGGTCCTCGGCGGGGAGGCGGTCGGAGTGGCGAGGCTTCTTGCTCTCGGCCGGTTCGTCAGGCGCGGTGCCCTTTGCGACGAGGACGTTGTCAGCGTGGTGAACGAGGAAACGAAGGGAAAAAAGACGGGCGGCGCGAGCACAAAGACTTACTCGGGCCCGCTTGAGAGAGCTCTTTTCGCCACTAGGCGACATGGCGAAGAGCAGAAGCAGAAGAGGAGAGGGAGCAGAGTAATAAGGGATGTATGTTGGTCGTCGAGGGAAGCCAGAATAGCTAGGCAGCCAAGGCCTCAAGATGACGAGATGCAGCAGAGATGCAAGACCAGGGAGGTTCCGGAGCGAGGGGGGTCAATAAAAGGAAAGGGGGGGAAAGAGAAGGAAGCTGGAGCAAGAAATGCGGAACGGCTGCCTTGTCGTAAATACAAACCCTCGGAAATAAAATGCAACTGTGAAATTGGGCGTGACGCGCTGGTGCAAAGCGTTGTTGGATGAAGAAGAAGAGGGAAGCCCTCGTGCAGATTTGAGGGTGGGTGGGCTGATGGAGTCACTCACTGGAGTCGCCTGGAAGTCGTCTGGAGGAGTCACTGCCGATGGAGCATTTGGGATAGCTTTATAGGAGGTAGCTGTACTAATTGGAAAAGTTGCTAGTGGCGCAGGTGGTTCGCCTCGGTGGTGCGCACTGCATCATTCAGCAGGCTCATTGCTGGTACTAGGGCGAGTTCTTAGTGATTAGTGGTAGGCTGTTCTGGCGACGCTAACAAGAAGGGAAACTGCCTTGCTGAATACTGGAGTGCCGCTTTTACTATTTACTTACCGTACATATCCTCACTGACGACAAAAAAAGGAAACCAAGACGCTGATTTTAAAATTCCAGTCAAGTTATAACAGTCCTTCTACACACAAATTGCAATCCAACTCTCCATAATTATCAAGAGAGAAACACCTCGCAGACTGTCCCAATGGCCCTTGATTATCCTGAACCTTCTCCAGGGCAGCCAGCCTCGTCCAGCTAAATTAACAAAAGAAAAGCGGCATCCGTCCACTCTACGATCTGGAGGAGCACCAAGATGTACCCACCAGGTATCTCTGCACCCACTATAGCTGCAACAGGTACCCGCCCTCAACCCTTCCACAACTTCTTCTGAGCAAAAGTTGATGCGTGACTGGCAAGGCAGCCGACCAGGCGAACCGTTCACACCCTGACAAGGCGTCCCTTTGCCCCCCCTCCCCTCGTGAGCAAATCAACCCATCCAACACGAGCGCGATCCATCCTGCGCCGCTTGGTTTGATCATCATTTTTTCCACCTTCGATCTTCGGACATGCCATTCATTTATGCATGCTCCTCGACAGCTTGCGGCTCTCGCACGATACAAGGAGAAGCGGGAAAAGACACCGCTGAAACGGGTTCCTGCATTCGCTCATCTCGATTCCGTGCACTGATCTTTGTGAGACGGAACACGGGGAGAACCTCATTGCTTAGTCGCCACCCGCACCTTTGTGGGACAACTTGCCATCACGTGCAAGTTCCGCGTCGTAGACTCGTCGTGACTTGTTTTCTTGTAGCTCAACGTCATCACCTTGCTACCATCGACATTACCAGCCATAGGGTAAGTGGCTGCTACCTTACACATCTCGATTCATCACATCTAGCTTCATGTACTCCTGATATGTTTCGTGAATTCCTGTCATTATTAATTACAGAGTACTGATGTTCCGTACCATGGAGCCGTGTCCAACCATCTGTCGATATGTATTCCAGAAACAGAAAAAAGCAATGGGAGAAATCCCATCTCCAAAAGGCCGTCCCGGAATTTAAAACACTGTCGTGAAACTCTATAGCCTTGTGGCACACCAGCTCTGTGTACCTCCTCATTGGCCCCATCATCCATTGGTCGTGAAGAAAGCTGGTAAGCTGTGTGGGAGAAGGAAAAGTCAATGCCACCATGTTGCGCATCGCAACACCTTAGATCCTGAGAAACGAACACCGTATAGTTCGTGTGTCGGTGTCTGGCCGCACGCCTCGACTCTTTCTTCTGGCAGAAAAGAAAATAAAAGAAGAATACACACCCTGTCGTTCCACAAGAGAAGACGAGAGAAGCGACCAGGGAAGAAAGGGCAGGGGCAAAAGACAAGGCTGGAAAAGCAGAAGAGCCAGAGAAGAAAGAAAATTACACCAGCCGCCAAATCAAAAGCAAAAAATCAGCGTCAAGAAGAGAAAGCGCCGCAAATTATACCCAACCAATATTAACATCCCGTCCCTTACTTCAATAAACGTAACCTGTTGTTCATCCGTCCCATTACATCGTGGTGGTTAAGTCGTTCTGCATTTCTGCGATAGCGCACCTCCATCATGTGGTAACATAGGCCAAGCCCCGTCAGTCGATCCCAAATGCCGTTCTCCTATTTCTCAGGAATTGGCGACCTGGCCAGTCTCCCACCGGCGCTGATACGCTTCTGCAGCTTGGCAGCATCGGAGCGTGTTCTCTCCACCTCGTACCCGCTGTTAGGGAGCACTTGTACCGAGTCTCTTACTCCCGCTCGAGTCTTGCCCTGCTTTTGTTCAACATACAGCTGTGCGAAGCGGCCCAGAGGGAAGGCCGGCGGTGTCACCGGGATCTCAGCACCATTCTGCGTCAGCAACTCTGCGACTGGGAACGGGACTTGCTTTCCCTCCTTGTCCGCGGGAGCCCCGGGTGTTGGTGACGGTGGTGCTGGATCGGCCGCTGCCAGTGCCAGCCACACTGCATGTGTCCCCCTCATTCTGTCAACAGCATTGGGGTTGGCCTTGAGCGCCAACGCATACAAGACCTGCTGGATTTCGTTCTTCTTAATTGCTGCCAGCAAAGTCTCATCGGGCGTTGCGTAGTGCGACAAAGTTGATGAAATTGGCTGCACGTAGCTTCGGTTCACATATTTGTTGGTGATAAACTTGAGTCGGACCTCGCGGGTTGCTTGCGGAGCAAGTTTCGTCGTGGGATCCAGGGTCGCCTCCCAAACCATATTTGAAACTCGGTTTCCAATCAAAACGAGTAATTCGACAATATCGACAGTAAAAGACTTGATATCGAGAGTCAATGACCGCACCTTGCTGATGTGAGTACCAAGCGAACGGTGGATGCCGCTGCACTCGATGCAGAGGATAATGCCCAAGTTGATAGACACCCACTCAACCTTTGAGCCAGATCCGCAGTCAGCGCACCAGTTGTTGCCCTGGTCGTTGTCCCGAAGCATTTGCAGAAGCTGGTCCGGGTTCTCATCGTACCCTGCGCTGTGGGTTCGTACTGGCGCGGGGCGAGCCCCAACTGTGATTCTGCGGAACGGGATGCCACTCGAGGAACTGCCATGCGAATGACTACTGCTATGCATTAGTGCCTGAGTTTTGCCGGTAAGAATAGAGCCAATGTCTCTCTTAATGGACGAGTCGTGGCTTGTAGTTGCTGGCGCGGCATATCGTTCGCGGCCGCTTCTGCCTTCCACGGCGCTTTGCAAGGCATTGTTGATGGAAACTATCCAGCTATTCATGTCTTCTCCCGATGTAGCCTGGTAGACACGCTTGAAATTAGGGGTAATTACTTCAAAGCAGAAGCGACGTTCAGCATTGCGAGCCTCCCGCACGGATGCCATCCTCAGGTCGATGGGATCCATGTGGAGATCTAGTTTCTGTTTCCAGTTGCTGTATTCCGACAGCTGCCCCTGGTCTAGCACAATCCAAAATTTGTGCCAGCCTTGTTTGTTGAGATTTCGGGGGTCAACATGGCCACCAGGACGATTGAGCGCCCAGAGAAGCCCTTCCTTGCGATGCGGAACGGAAGACTGTGAAGGATTCGGCTCCTCCAAGTCACGGAACCCCTTGAATTTGGTATTTTGAGAAGGACTGGCGATGGCTGTGGGCAGGCTGCCTTGGTGGTTGACCACCTCGACGCCGGATATGCTGACCTGGCCGCCAGATGTCGTCGACTTCAGTTGAGAGCCGGTGCTATCAGCCCTGCCTAGCTCCGAGTCGGAATTGTGGCCCGTGTTGCCATTAGAAGACACAGTCGGAGGCGGAGCAGTGGTCAGGCTGGCCTGTTCGGGCTCCAGATAGGGGGTGTTACTCTTTTCCAGCAAACGCCGCTTTTCTTCGCGTTCTCGTCTTTGATACTGGTATTCCTTGTCGGCCTCACTGACTTCCGATGACAGAGCGTCAAGCTGCGGCAGGAGAGCTTCTATCTTCTTTGCCGTGGCGAGGAAACCCTTGGTTTGTGCGTCAGCATACTTTGTTAGATGCGACAAGACTTCTTGCTCCTTGCGACCACCATGCAAGTCCTGCATGAAGCTGGAGTAGTCGAATCGTTTGAGCTCGAAGTTGCGCCTCTTGTTTTGGTATTTAGAGTCGCTGTCAGCGAGCTTTTTAGCCTTGACCGAGTCGTGGCGCTGGCCAAGGTATCGCGACACGTATGCGTAATACTCTTTGCTCTCATCTTCAAAGTCGCGCTTCTTTGCTTCCGCTTGCTTGATGTCGAGCTGGTAGAGCTTGTTTATTGGCTCGATGATGATCTTTTGCAGGTTTGCAGTGTTCTGGCGATCGTAGCTTAAGATCTCACGGGCGATCTTGTCAAAATAGTGCTCGAGCGCAGGCTGAACTGCGTGCGCATTTGTGGTGGAGGCTTCCCGCAAAGCGTCCATGAATGCGACCAAAGCCTCATTCGCGACAAGTTGGCTAGTATGCGCATGTTCGGCGCTTTTTAGCACTCGCTTCATGTGGATTCGCATGTTGCCAGTCTTTTGCTCCAGGGCTTTGAGAGTTGCCCGAAAAACAGGACCATCATCCGATACCGACACATCGTCGCCAGGACGCGGACATGAGACGTCGACCTTGACAGGCTCTTGGAGCTGTGGTGGTATCGGTGGCGAAAAAGTTTCTAGTGCGCCAGGCAAAGGCGATAATGGCGCTTCGTCGATGTCGGAGTGTAAGCGAGAATCTACCGATTGGGCAGATGCAACCCGAATCTTCGGAGGTGAGCCGAGCAGGAAGCCAGGGTTCGGCGAGTTAGGTTGACTGGTGTAGGCTGGGGAGACTGGAGAGGCTGCGATACGAAGGTCAGCAGAGAGATATTAGTGATACGATACTGCGAGAAAGAACGTACATGCTACCCAGAAAGAGAAACTGGCGAGGGCGTGCAAGCGATGCGCACGAGAATCATACTCGACAAACTAGGCAGTGTCAGCACAGAGAGGAGATTGGGTTCAGAACGATAGAAACCTACACTGCAAGAGTTTCTCCAACCGCCGATCTTGTCCTCGACAGGCTTGGGAGGTTTCCATTTCCAAGTCCATTCAAAGGTAATCGAGGAGCTGCCGCTGGTGGAATAGTCTCCTACAAGAGCGACATTGTCATTTTTATGGAGGTTCGGGTTGGCAAGAAACTCGCGAGTTACGAGGTTTTCGACTTCGCGCGAGGTAGAGCCGCAAACGAATGTTAGCCCAGATATGCTGGTATCGGGCGTAGTGGTGGTCGCATCGGGAGGAGGGGAGGTTGGCTGGGTTGCGCTCGGCTGGCGCAAGACGAAAGTGAATGTGAAGATGAGTTCATCGTCGCTATCGAGCTTGAGCAAGAAGCCTGAAGCACCCGGCTCGGGATCCTAGAAAGTCAAGCTGTTAGGAAGAGAAGATAAGCCAGGAGAGGCTGGCCGCCAACGCACCTGGACGAATTCTACAGGGGCCGGTTCGCCAGATGTCCTGCTGACAGCAAGCCTGTTCGCAGGGAAGGCGTTTGGGGTGACCTGGACAGATGTGCGTTTTCGCGGATTGGTAACGATGAGGGAGGAAATAGTCACTAGGCAGAGAAAAAAAAATGTTAGGGGGTTTGTCCTGAAGAGTGGCAGGCAGCAGATTGCAGGTGATGAAGGGATCGTGGGGATGGCATACAGCGATTCTGGTCCCTGAGGTAGAGAGCAGCAGCCTGGTCATCGGGTTTGCTGGTGATGTTGCCCATGTTGGCGGTCTATCGGCTGCAACCGCGGGCAAGGATGCAGGAGAAGTAAGCGCCGGGGCAAAGCAGGCCGATGAGGGCTAGGAAGAGGAACCGAAGAGGATGATAAGAGTGATGTGCGGTGCAGGCGCTGGCTGCAAGGAGCGAGGATCCAGGAAATGCAGTGCAGGCGGCGCGGGGCTCAGAGTGGGACAAGAGCAGCGGCCGTCATCAGGCTGGGCGGCAACGGATAAGAGGAGAGGAGAGCGTCACGGCGATGGAGGGCGCGTAGCGATGAGCAAAATCGATGCAAGATGGAACAGGCGACTCATGGAGTATGGGTTGAAGGCGGCAAGAGATGTGGAGGAGGAGGAGGAGGAGGAAGAAGAAGAAGAAGAAGAGGAGGAGGAGAGTGAAGAAAGCGAAAGGATGGTTGGTGGTTGGCGGTTGCTGTTTGCTGAGGGTCGAGGCTTGGAGGAGAGAGACACAGCGTGCTGAAGCTTTGTGTTTTGGTGGTGAGTGAGGAGCCGTGGGGCCACGACCTTAGTACCTGGGGCGCAAGTATCTTCGTGGGGAAAGTGCGCCAGCAGGTGACCTTGCAAGGTCAGTCGGCCACGGTATCGCGCTGTACCTCACTAATATAATAATAAGTACCCAGGTAGCCACCTACTGAAACTATCCGCAGGCAGGTTAGACTTTGGGGAACTGAGGGTCGGCTCCGTGAGGATCTTTATTTCCTGCCGTCAGCGGAGTCTGGAGTGTCCTGGATTTGGGACTTTTATTACCTAGTGGCACGTCGACTGGGCGCAGCGCTGCGCCGCTGTACATCACCTAGGTTAGTTGTTCGGCGAGGTTGAGGTTGGTGCTACAGCAGGTAGTGCAAGGAAGGTCCTGCTACGGATTATGGATATTAATTATCTGGTAGCCGATCAGTACGACGTGAGACTGATTCGTAGTCGTCTCCGTTTAATGTCAAAATAGACGCCTTTCCCAGAATCAAAAGGGGCTGCAGTATCGAGGTAAGACAGCACTGCATGGTCTGCGCCGCCTGCATGCACAGCCCTTATCACTCTACAAACTTGGCTCCGGCACTGGACGGCGGCATCACCATCACGAGCATGTAGGCAGACTGACTGATTTAGTAGTCTGTGGTAAACTCTAACGAATATTTTTTTGCCACTGGATAATTCTATTGGAATATTGCCACCCGCGTTCAGGCTGCCACTCTGGCAATTCGTTCATGTAGGAATTACTACAGATTATTGGAAACGAGCGCCTGCCAAGTACCCAAGCAACTTGGTTTTGCCGTCGAACTGCAAGAAGAACCTCACCAGTTCCGCCAAATGCACCAAAGACTGATATTCGCATCTGCCATGTAGTCATCTTGCGCGTTTTACCGTCAAACTACTTGGTTGTCCAACCAGCGTTGCTTTTCATCTCTCCACATTTTGTTGAGTGCGCATCTGATGCGCTAGTTATTCGTGATTGAAGGCGACAATAGCAAGTTGGGACAAACACGAAAATAGGGAAGCGGATTCGCATGTTGCCATGGCGCATGGTTCAATAATACAGGGCCTGGTAATTGTTCCGTGACTTGCACTTTGTTCTTTCGTTCCATCTTTCTATAAAATTTCTTTCTTATGACGAATCACTGTTGCTGTCGCCTCGGTGGAATGCTGGCCACAGTATTGATCTGGGATGTGACATTCTTACGAGGACATGTCCATCCATAGTGATGCTGATTCTCTTTATTTTGTTGTCTTTAAAATTGACATTACAATGAATTTGTATTATTGTGAATGGCTGTCATAGAGTTTCGGCATTGTATCGTATTGCATTGTATTGTATTGCATTGCATTATCTTACCTTGTATTATATTGTATTGTTCTGAATCCCCGTTTCTAGCACGAATAGTTCTAGATACCCATACCAGTTGTTTTTTGGTTTGTTTCCTTCTCTTCGAACCCCATCGCACCGTAGATAGCAACGATGACCGCCTCGTCACATCTTTGTCCTCATTGTGCTGTTCCTTTGCCCCCACACAACTTGTTCCAGTGCTACCCAAGTTCAGTATGGCGTCCGGGATTGGCCTCCTTCCAGGGGCCTTCCAGGTCCCTGGCGTTGCTCTTATTAGGTACTACTAGGTACTATTCTTGGCCCTTGGTCTTGCATTCCACCACCTCCACGATACCAGGAATGGCGTGTTTCCCAGCTTGTTCCAGTGTTTCAGCAGGGGCTCCAGGGCAGATGCATTTTTTTAGCGGCCCAAGCTCTGTTGCTAGGGGCGCTTCTTCCCAGTCCACACAGTACCTACGGAACGCATTCTTTGCCCGATCCAGCGCTTGTACCTGGAAGACAGAGACAAGATGGGTCAAGATGACGTTGCGCTCACACAGAAGACTTGACTTGTCGCACCTCTCGTTTGAGCTGCCTCTCCCATCTACCTGTCTACTTTCGGGCCTCAGGTTACATCTGCACAACTACAACTCACGATCCCATCTGCTAGCATTCTCCAAGCCGGGCGTTACTTTTTCCTGCCGCTCTTTTCATCTCCCTCCTGTGCCACCGTCCTTCACCTACTTCCCTTCCCTTCAGCCGCCAGCCGCCCTGGGGCGCTAAATATCCCACTCGCCACTCGTTTGACCTGTTGCTACCCAAGCATCACAGTTGCGGTCGCACCTGTCTCTGGATCTGCAGAGGTCATGAACCCTCGCAGAAATCACTATCAGCGTCGCCTTGCTTCTTGAGTCTCCCGCCATGTCCATGTCTCAGGATTTTCGCAGGTCGTCGGTCGGCCGCCGTCTTAAGAGCAGCAGCAAGGACTCAGGCCGCCGCGCCAACCCCAAGTCCAAGTCCAACATTACCCTTGTGGAACATGATGAAGCACGAAGCTTCGCGTTACGAACCGCGTACCTCCACTACCTACTACAACCGAAAGCGAAACGAAAGCAATACGTCGCCGCTCCCAAGCCCCCAGCTCGCACACACACCAGCGTCGGCCAGCTCGTCCAGGAATACGTGTCTGGCAGCGCATCGGCCCTCAAGCTCCCTAGTAGCTTCCCTGTTGCACTTCTCGATCGTGTCGGCGGTGTTTTAAGAGGCTCCGAACGCTTGCCCGGCTTCAACGATGCTGCTGTGAAGCGTAGCTTCGCAGAGGCTTACACTGCCTTTTCCGAAAAAACATTTCGCAAAACGATCGAAAAGGAGCGCAAATTCGAACCCCTTGTCCTCATATTTTACTCATCTGCGACCAAATCCGCTCAAAAAGGGCGCGCCCCGGACGATCACTCGTGGAAACTTTTGCCTGATCGCCACCTGGCCTTGTTCGTCCGCCTCGCCGCCACCGTCCTCCGAGACCAAGGTCACGAACGCGACAAATCTGAATTGCTCTCCAGACTTACTACATTGGAAAACAAGCTCCTGACCAATGACCAAGATCTCGTCAGCTCCGGCTCCGATTCTGCTGGCACCACCATTGAGGTTGTCGTCCCTCTGAGTTATGATGTCAAGGACATGCCCATGGTACAAACCGTCGCTGCCATATTTGGGCTCAGCCTTTCAGACGTACAGGCCGAGATAAATGAGAAGCGCACCGTTTGGACCGAGCAAGCAGCTCTGAGGGATCTCAAGACGTACCAGCAGCGCCTGACCTCCAACAGCTCAGGCGCTCTCCGCAGTGACGACTTTGATGTCGAAGAATCATTCACTGAATGGAAAAAGTCAGAAGCTCACTTCCTGTCTCAAATGATGTTGGAAATCTTGACTGCCAACCCGAAGCTGACCAAGTCGTCTTCGTCTGGCGACAAAGCCCTACACAGCCGCCCCCAATCTGTGTACGTCGAGGACCAAGCTTACGCCGACCTCAGCCGTGCCATCTCTTCGCTGGACGGCTCTCTTGGCTCTGACCCCTTGGCTTCCATATCATCCGTCTCCAACGACGCGAGCAGCATCCGTACAGTGGATGAAGTTGGCTTGTATACCTTCATCCCCCCCGACCCTCGAGCGTACTATAAATACATTCTCCAGCACGCTGTAGCTTTCGACCAGCTACATGCCGACCCCGCACTCGAGTACCAGCCCCTCTCCAAGCAATCTACGGATCTCATGACGGAGCTTTGTGTGCGCTGGCGACTCCCGCAGGCTTCACGATTAATAATTTTGCTTGAAATTGCGGCGCGCAAGTTCAATGACCAGGAGATTGTGCCCGAGGAGCTTGATACCATCATCGAGTCCGTCAAGAACCCCCAACCGGAACCCAAGAAGCCGCCATATATTCAAAACTACGCATTGCCCCTGACTGACATACCACCGAGCAAATGGACAATACACGACTTTGCCGTCTACCAGAGCACATTTCACTCTATCCATGACGCTATTTTACGAGAACTTTACGACATAATGGCACAGTGCTACGATAGCAAGCCTCCGAATATTGGCGCTGTCATGTTCATCCTCGAAAGCCACATTTACAAGGACGAAATATTTACACCGAGACCCGAAGCGGTCGCCGAATTCACAGAGTATCTCACTACCGCCCTGCGGAACAAGGCAGTCGAAGTCTACCGTGAAAATATGCGTAAAGAAATTCCAATCGTTAAGGACGGTTGGGAGTTCGCGCATGTTGTGAAGCTCGGTAAGACCATTACGAAGCTTTGTGACCGCATTGGCAAGAGATACAAGAATAACCAAACCATCATCGGGGTGGATCCTTTTGCAATCCTGGTGGAAGAAGTATTTCCTAATTTCGAGAGCGATGCTGGCGCCATTCTCGAAGCGATTCTTGCGCAAGCGCAGATCAATGGCGAAGACATTGATATTGAAGACGGGTTTGAGCTCTACAAGGAGCTTGTTGCCATCCGAAGCATCCACCATGACTATCTTCCTACCAAGAGGTTTGCTTTCAATATTGAGGAGCTGCTTGTCGACTTTGTTTGGCGGTGGGTTCGCATCGCCGAAGGAAAAATGTCAGACTACGTCGACCAAGCAATCAAACAGGACCAGTTTCAAGTCCGCAACGCGCATGCTGACCACATCGCGCGCGACTCAGAGAGACATAGCGTGTCTGTGATTGACCTGTTCATGCTATTCAACCAGACCGTTGACCAGGTCTTCAAGCTGGAGTGGGATAACGATGAACACCATGCTCGTTTTATGACCGCGCTTGCTCGCAGCTTCTCGGCCGGCTTGGGCCGCTACTGCGAAGTGGTTGAGCAGCGGTTTACTCAGGAAATGGACCGTCCATCGGCCGAGGAGATTGCTTTGCAGAACCAGTCGACACAGGAGAAATGGATGCAATTCGCCAAAGATGCCTGGCACAGCAAGGAAAAGGCGGAGCCCTTTCAGTTCTTTGCCGAGTCCTTTGTCAAACTCAACAATATTGAGTATGCCATGCAGGAACTTGACAAGCTGGAGAAGAGTATGAACTCGGATGCCTGCGCCGAATTACTGGACAAGATTGATGGCCCTAGGAAGCAGACGCGGAAGCCGAGCAAGTACACGTTCACCATTAAGGTTGTTGAAGCCGAAGATCTCAAGGCTTGCGACCCAAATGGTTACAGTGACCCGTATGTGGTCTTTGGAGACGAGTATCAGAAGCGTCTATACAAGACGCGTATCATTTACAAGAATCTCAACCCGCGTTGGGACGAGTCATTTGAGTTCACCGTGCAAGGCCCAGTAAATCTCATTGCCACTGTTTGGGACTACGATTCATTTGGAGACCACGACTATGTTGGCCGGACGTCGTTGAAGATCGACCCGGCTCATTTTGGTGATTATCTCCCTCGTGAATTCTGGCTGGATCTAGATTCTCAGGGTCGAATGCTTGTGCGAGTAAGCATGGAAGGCGAACGAGACGACATCCAATTCCACTTTGGGAAGGCTTTCCGTCATCTCAAGCGAGCTGAGCGAGACATGGTTCGCAAGATTACAGACAAGGTAGGCCTCGCCTCTTCAAGTGCGTTGTAGTTGAAAATTAGCTAACCAGACCAAAGCTCACGAGCCAGATCAACTCGACACTTTCTGTCGAGACGCTCCGGAGCCTTCTGGGGGTGAATGGCCTCGGTTCGCAGGTTACCAACATGTGGAAAAAGCGCACATCCACACTGCCAGTACTGACGCCACAGCAAATCGAACATGCCCTGACGCCACTCTTTACATATTTCGACGAAAACTTTGCTATTATGAAGCAGACGCTGACTGATGCGACAATGATTGCTGTCATGACAAGATTGTGGAAAGAGGTCCTCATGACGATTGAAAACTTGCTCGTACCGCCAGTTTCGGACAAGCCGTCGACACAGAAAGCACTTGGCAGAAAGGAATTGGATATTGTGTACCACTGGCTTGAGCTTTTGTTTGGCTTCTTCAATGCCAAGGACGAGCACTCTGGCGAGCAGCTCGGCGTCCCTGCCGAGGTTCTCAAGTCGCCTAAGTGGCACGAGCTGGCGTCGCTCAACTTCTTCTATTTTGAAGACAGCCACAGCCTCATCCGGGAGTCGGAGCGCATGGCCTCGGCGACGGCGCAGCGCGCGCAGCAGGCGCTTCTGGGCAACCAGCAGACAATGCGCCACTCGGCGCCGCCGGGCTTCGGCGCGCCGATGGGTGGCGCGGGTGCCTTTGCCAGCATGGGCACAATCCGCCGTGGCAAGAGCATCATGATGAGCCGAAACCTGGGAACCATGCGCAAGGCCAAGGAGGCGAAGCGGCGCGAGACACAGGCCGACCCCAGCGACGACATGATCCTCCGCATCCTCCGCATGCGTCCCGAAGCGGCGCAGTACTTGAAGGAGCGACACAGACAGAAGGAGCGTCAAGCAGCGACGGCGGCTGCGGCGCTGATAGTCAAGAACTCGGTCACGCAGAGCTGGGGGGCGAAACTGGCTGCAAACCAGCTTGGGAGAGCCAATCCGCCTAGATAGAGATTTGCTGCTGTTCTGCTGTGTTTATTTTGTTCTCATGCATTATATGCCTATCCCTAATCATGTCGATTTTCAAGCGAGTTATCATGATATCCCTGCTGACTTTTTCTGCGGGATGAGCGCTGGTTTCTGTGTTAGTTTGTGCAAAGATTAGAAGCGTACATATTTATTATTTATGGTGTAGTTCTGAAAACACGTTCTTGGACCTGAGGTACCAAGGCACCAAGACATCTTGAAGACAGGAAGTTGCCAGAAAGAGCTGACTAACCCGTGTTTTGTTCCTGACAGCCTCGCTTGTCCACCATGTGCATCAAGTCTCCGCGTTGCTTGTCTTGCGGCCTTTCATATGCTGATTTCTTATCGCCCTAATTGAGAAGAATACAGCGCCCGGCCGCCATGTTTGCCAGCTTGACATGGAAGCGCCTTGCCAGACAATTGGGCTTTGCTACCCGGATAGCGCCCTCGCGACGAGGCCCGTCGACGTTCCCTTCCCAGGGCTTCACTGTGATCCCCAGCGATTACCCACTAGAGGAAGAATCTATCCCCGGGTATAAACCCGATTATTACTATCCCATGGTTCTGGGTCAAATCCTCCACGATCGCTACCAAACCGTGGCAAAGCTCGGCTACGGAACTTCTTCGACCGTATGGCTGGCGCGTGACCTCGAGTAAGTTCAGCCAGCCAGTGCCGGCCGTCACAAGAAACAGCAGTATGGCTAAACTTGAATTATATATAGAAAAAACCGATACGTCGCTTTGAAGGTTTACGTACATAATTCGGTTTACGTACAGCATTCCGCGGAGGATCGCGAGCGCCCCTTCTACAAGCATCTAGAAAAGGCCCTGCCCAGTCGTCACGCCGGCGTATCCAACATCAGGCAACTGTTGACTGATTTTGAAGTTGCAGGCCCCAAGGGCAAGCACATAGTCTTGAATATGCAGGCCTCGCAGATGAGTCTACGCGACATGGATAAGGTCTTTATGAAGGGACAAGGCTTTGCTGAAGATTTTGTCCGGGGTGCCATTAGGCAGCTCCTGGCGGCCCTTGATTTTCTACATACCGAAGCCCATACCGTTCACACGGGTGCGTACTACTTTTTCTGGTTCTGGAATCAGGCAAACATACGAAAGACAGCGGCACATCGACATGCTCGACAACACTAACCATCGCCGCGCATTAGACGTACACCCGGGCAACTTGCTGCTCGGCCTGGAAGATGAAGATAATAACGAATTCAAGAAGCTCGAAGACAGCGAGATGACGGGTCCCTCGTCGCGCAAAATCTGCACTGATCGGACGATATATTGCTCGCGCCTGCTCAAGCCGATTGTTTGGCCTCTGCTGCTCTCCGACTTTGGCGAGGCTCGACTTGGCGCAGGCCCGCATGCCGGCGACATCATGCCGACCAAGTACTGAGCGCCGGAGACCTTGCTCTACATACAATGGAGCTACCCGGTTGATATCTGGAGTGTCGGACTTGCCGTAACTTGAAGCGAAATATCCCCCCCCCCCCACCACCACCACAGTGCGTTGCAACGCCTGCTGACTCTTTTGTGCCGTAGGCCTGGGATCTGCTCGAGGGAAAGACTTTGTTTTCCGCCTGCAAGGAGGACGGTAGCTTGTCGGACGATGTGCACCTTGCCGAACTCATCGCCGCGCTGGGACCTCCTCCTATGGAACTGCTGCGTCAGAACCCCAGAAGGTGGTTGGAGTTCTGGGACGAAGATGGTATGCCCCCGTCGATGCGACTTTTGATCGCCAGTTTTGGAGCTAAGAATCGAATTCCAGGAAAATGGTTAGACACCGTACCCATCCCGACAGCGAAGACGCTGGAAGCAAGAGAGACGAAGCTTCAAGACAAAACCGCCTTTCTCCGGTTCATTCGGAGAGCGCTGACATGGGACCCACTGCAGCGCCCAACGGCGAGAGAGTTGTTGAAGGATCCTTGGCTATTGTGATGTTGGGAAATCACACCCCGGCAACGTCACTCACACGTACAATGGTAGCCAACTGGTAAGTTGTATACTACAATGTACAACTGGTCCCTCCCCCCTCCCTTTTACTATAATTGTAAAATGTAAATGTATTATTAAAAAGAATTTACAAGTTGTTATTTGCGGATCAATTGCTCCTTTCTCATTTGGCTGGACCCGGAGTGATTCTAGACAGCTCCGCGATCCAATTCCAATCGCCCCCCCCCAACCCTTACTTCCAGAAATGCGTCGAGGCACTCGGCGGGATATTGTCCGCACCGCTTCCCCAGCCGCTCTCCTTCGGCCCCAGGTGCAACTCCAGCACGCCCCCCTCCCTGAAGAAGCTGTGTGTCAGCCAGCTCCTCAGGAGCGGGCTGCCGTTGAGCGTCGCGTTCTGGATGTAGATGTTCTTGTAGGCGGCGTCAAAGTTGCGCGTGCGCACCGTGGCCGTCTTGCCGGTCACAGAGTTGCGCAGGCTAAACTCGCGGAAGAAGGGCGCGGTGACGAGGTAGACGTCCTGGCCGCTCATCGGGAACAGGCCCATCATGGTGAGCGCGGCGAAGCTGGCCATGGAGCCCGAGTCGTCGTTGCCGGGGATGCCGACGATGGTGTCGTTGAAGGCGCTGGGGATGTAGCGGTGCGCGTACTCGGCTGACAGCCCGGGGCGGCCGATGTAGTGGAAGAGGAAGAGCATGATGTACGACTGTTCGTTGCCAATGTAGAAGAGGCCGGGTGTCTCGTGTAGGTAGCGTAGGCGGCGGAGGAACTCATCGGTGCCGCCGAGCGTGGGCACGAGCGTCGCCACGTCGTGCGGGATGTAGAACGTGTAAAGCCAGGAGCCAGCCTCATATGTCTCATGCCCATTCGGGTTAAGATAACAGGCCGTAAAGTTATAGAGGTCGGTGCAGATGGCTGGGTCCTGGTAACCAAAGGTGCCGTTGAGGTAACGTGGCTGCAGGAAGCCCTGGAAGCCGCTGTCCACGAACTCGGCCTCGTTCTTGCTACCGGTAAGGTTAAGCCGGGAGCGGGACGTTGGGTCGAACATGTTCAGCCAGTTGCCGGAGCGGTTGAGGTACTTCTCGGCGTCATGCACCTTGCCCATGTCACGCGCCATCTCGGCGATGCAAAAGTCGTTGTAGCTGTACTCAATGGTACGGGAGATGCTGCGAGTATAGATTCCTACTCCGTATGGGTCAAAGTCGTCTGTGGGAATATATCCTAGAGTCTTCCAGGAGTGCAGACCGCCACGACCCTCAACGGTCCACAGAGGCGGCTCATCTTAAACGACAGTCAGCATTGGTAGATGGAGACGTAGGTAAAATCCGCACCTTCAGCGTCAGAAATGACAGCTTCATACCCAGTTTCCCAGTCAATTCCATCAGTCAGGCCCTTGAGATACGAGTCGGCGAGCAAGTTGTCCGCGTTGCTGCCTCCTTGGGTAAATCCCTTGCAAAGGGACATTCGGCAGTCAGGCATCTTGCCCTCATGACGGTACACATCGATCAGACTGCGGATCATCAAAGCTTGAGCGTGGGGGTCGACCAGCGTGAGAAATGGGTGGGTGCTGCGGAAGCTGTCCCAGATGCAGTAGTACGAATCAAAGTACGGCTCGTCGCTTTTCCAAAGGGGGTTTTCGCCTAGAAAATTCAGCCACAAGAATAAGTGAGGCCCGTCAAACAAGCTTACCGGTGTAGTCCTGGGGAGATATGAGACTTCTGTAGAAGCTGCTCCAAAAAGTCCGCTGCAGGGACTTATCAACACCTGTGCTATCTAGCTTGATGACATTGAGCTTGGAGCGCCAGGCAGCCTCGGCCTGATCACGGATTTTCTGGAAGTCAAAATCAGGCATCTCCCTTTCGGCATTCTTGCAGGCCTGCTCGGCGCTGATGAACGAGAGTCCCACGCGGGCCAGAATCTGGTTATCGTTGGGCGGCCCGAACTGAACCCAAGCGCCGGCAGGGACATCGTTTGTCACGTTGAGACTTTTCGGGTTGTTTCCCGCACGGTTGTTGATCCAGACACCGTTGTCACGCATCTGGGCACCGTGAAAGTCGACACAGAAGTGAGAGTCATAGGTGCCGACACCGAAGGAGGGACTGAAGGTTCCATTGCCGGTGATACGTCCTGTTGTCCCGTCCACTAAGATGGTAGCCTTGCTGCGCGAATTGGATAGATCGGACAGGTCAGCAGTAATGAGCGGAACATAAGGAACACGCGGGTCTGTATCTTTTGTTGGGGAGCCGTCTGTGGGAAAGGTGAAGCGGTAGAGGGCAGTATGGTTGGAAACAGTCATCTCAGCTGTAATAGACGTATTGAGGGAGATTGCAAAGTACCCGGGACGCGCGATGACGGTACCATTCTTGCGCTTGGAGGCCCGCGTGATTTTGTTGAAGTAGCACCGGTTCAGCTCATTGCCAGGACATCCAGTCTGGGCAAAAAGGGGAAAGTTGCCCATAGAGGCGGCCTGAGATTCAAATGTTAGTGACTTCAGTCGTTGGCCCTTCTAGGGTCAGGCTCGACTTCGGCGACTTACACCACCAGTTCCACTGTCGTGCATGTGAGAAAAGCCAGTGACTGGAAGATTGTGAGTTGCTGGTGCGGTGAAAACACGCGGGCTTGCTTACCATCGGCATCATTGGAGGCGAAACCGCCTTGGATTTCCTCGTCGACGTCGGCCACAGCTTTGGCCATGCTATATGGCAGACTGGCGCCGGGAAAGACATGGCCTGATCAGGAGCATTAGACTTGATATCTCGTTCCCCGAAGCTCGCGACTTTGCTCACCCCCGTTAACAGTTCCAATGAGGGGATCTACATAGTCAAGGACGTCAAATTTGGTCGAATTCTGCGTGTGAGTAGACACGTGTGCAGCGACAATGGCAGCGTACAGAAGCTGGCCAAAAGCGCGAAATCCGAGAAGCATCTTCGCGGGTAAACCCAGCCCAAAGGAAATTGGAGAACGAGGTAAAGATGAAGAGTGAGAATCCCACGGCAGCAGGGTTAGCCAGCTGCCTATATGTACAATGCGGGGGAGCAGCAGCAGGCCGTGGGATATTGCACCCATATGCAAGAATTGTTTCGGAATGGCCAGTCATGATGTCGTGAACTCGCCTAGCGGAATCAAGCTGAAGGAGCGGTGGGTGAATCGGGACATGAGAGGAAGCGGGGTAGTTGTCAAAGGCAACCTCTCTGTAGTACCGACATGACACTAAGATCAGAGCGCGGGGAAAAGCAGGGAAGGTGAGGTCGTCTCGCTTGATGGCTGCAGGACTTGGCGTGCAGTCTTGGGCTGCATCATCGTTACTAGGCCGCCTAGTCTGCAGCTAATACGAGTGCTTGCATGCAACGAGCAGCTGGGTGCAACCGTCTTTGCTAAAAGTTGGACAGAGACAACGGTGTCGGTATTCACCGGTGCAGCTGCGGAGAAAAAAAGCTCTGGCCTCAACCTAGAAAGCAGCAACGAGGGCCATGACGCTGGGAAGATGCATCTCCTGTTCTCTTGAACAGCAATGACGAGTCGAGTATTGCACTAGCCCTATATCGATTGCATCAGTCAATCGGGATCAATTATCACTAGGATATTAAAACCTACCGAGGTCTGCAAATACTGGACAAGTTCAAGCCCAAACAAAGATTTTGTCGTTCTCTTTTTGCTGGTGGTTGTTTGCGTTTTCCGCCCAGGTCGTTCCCGAGCGATCCTCGTAACTGTCGGGTTCAACTAGGGTTTGGAATTTATCGCTCGGCGCACGCAAGCATCATTCTCGCTCAGGAAAACAGTCGACGATGTGAGAACCCTTTGGTCCGTGATGTCTGTAGATGTCGAATCTGCCATTACGTAGTCACCCCTGGTTTATTTTGTGGCTGGCCAAGCCACAAAGGCTGCGATCGGTGGCGCAGGTGCGATGGAAGACCCGCCTCGGCAATCTGGTCTGGACGTGGAGCACCTTCAGACTTACATACATACATACATAGATCTAGGTCCACAACTCAGCCTCGGCACATATGCGCAGCAAAGTAGTATCGGTGCTGCTGCTATGACACGAGATTCAACTACCTAGCTAGTCATGCTCATAGTGCTTTGAGTTTGCTGGCGCCGTGGCAGAAGTCCTAGTGGCGGTGCTACCACGCCACAGCGCTGTTAGTGGCTTATATCTCCTCCCATCTCATTGGACAAAGGCTGACATAAGCAGTCAAGAAACGCGCCAACGAGTCACAGCTCTTGACTGGTCCAAATCGCACTGATACGTCGCCCTTGCACTTGTCAAAATCGGGCAAACACACTTCAACCAAATGGGCCCTGTCAAAGAGTTCGCTACTTTCGGCTGGACTTAAGTCTACTGATAGGCTGCTGGCGAGAGCCTCTTCTGCGCCGTCCCGGGGTCTAATCGCCGCCAGATGTGGCGCTTTCCGAGCGCCGCAGACGGGCCTCCAACAACAACGCAGTCTCTGAGCCGCAAATCAAGCCGCCTCCGTACCCTATCATCGAGCTTATTGCCGTCTGCGTTATCAGTGTCAGCTCGTCTCGTCGTTCACTCTTGCTCGGTGGGCCCCGTGGATAGCTACAGCTAGCCATCATATCTACGACGATTCAGCCGCAGCTGGGCTTGTCCCGTGTTGGCTTGTGAATTTGCTGTTTCCGTGAATTCCCGCTCTGATACAGGCTCTATCAGACACATGCTTCCGCGGGGTGCCCGACGGGCGAGCTGACAGTGTTGTGGATGCAACGCGATGTGTCGATGGAGTTCTGCAAGGCCCGAACGCACTGCACGTTGCTTCCACTGACGACCCTGGTTGGCCGTGGTAGCTATCAGGCAACCTATATGAAGATGTGTTACTACATCTGAATGAAACAGTCGGAACAGGTGTGAGCCTAGACATCCAGGTGTGTTCCAAGGCCATCCAACCAGAAATGACCCTGGTGGGTGTCGCAATATGACGACCCCCCAAGTAATACCACGTCGACGGCTCACATGTGTGGCATATTCTGGTCTCAATGGCTGAAGACGAACTAGATGAGATACACAGGAGCTCGTGGTAACGTGTACATGCTTGCCTCGACCGAAAGCCTCCGAAATGGGGTGTGGAATCGTTGAGCGTCATGCCTATTGCCGATTGAGCTAGGTCTTTGTGCTCAAATTCGCTTACAATGAGGACGGCACTAATGCAAGGCTGGATTGCTCAGCCCAATACCCTTCATTGTCCCTGATCCATTTCGCTGATGCTCAGGGTCTCGGCCGGGCTAGTCTTGTTCATGTCTCCAGTGTCGCGGCTCAAATAGAGTTTTGCAACCAACAGCCGTCTTAGTGCGGCGCATACTCCCCGTTTATCGCGACCTGTATGGGATATCTGTCGGCAAACCTTACTCAAATGCTCCTTCAGCTGAAGTAAAGCAGAGTCCTCCGACCTCGCCGCTCCTCTTTTCCGTCGCTGCGCTATCTGCGACGACCATAAGCTGTCCACCCAACTCATTCCCATGACTCTGCGGTGCAGCATCCAAAGTGGGCGAAATGATGTTGCACAATTCACTCGATCAATTGGCTTTTGCCCGAATCCGCTTTTTCATTTTCTAACTATCTTGGCCTTAAGTTTGGTGGACTAGCTCTATCGTCATATCGTGGGTGAGCTTACTTGTTTGATAATCATAAGAATCAGCCTGGCTGCTCTCCCGAAATCGATTTCGACTGTCTCTTAGCTGTCTTCTACGAAGAATTTGTTTTTCTCTCTCCCCAACATTTGTCTCACTCTGTTTTTATACCCACAGCATAATGAATATTGCCTTTTTGACCAACCCGGCCTCAGGTCAGGTCAACGTGCACTTTGCAACGGCACAACAGCTCGTTGACGAGGGCCACCGGGTCACATTTCTCTCTGCAGAATCTTGTGGTAGCAAAGTTGCCCGTTTCCGAGAATGTCAGCCCTTGTCACGGCAATCTCTTGTTCGCTTCATAAGCTTGGGCTCTGCACAAATCATTCAAGACTAGTATGCCCATCCCAACTCACATAAGCTTGTTCACGCGCTGATGGTTTATAGCACCAAATTGGCGCAGGTTGAGTTGTCGACTATGCAAGGAACCCCCGGGAGCATCAAGAGCCTAGTTACGGGCATCAATGGAGCATTTGGGCCGAGTGAGGTCTACGGCAACATGGCGAGGAAAGTCTCAGAGACACTTGAGGGGCTGGACCCCGACATGGGTAAGTGGACTCGGGATGATGCATCACTGGAGGCAAGAAGGCTAACACTTGAGTAGTCTGCGTCGACTGCTTCTCATCTCCGTACATTCACGGAACGCGGTTGGCCGGGCGCAAGTACATTGTCTTTGTACCTTGCTCGCCTGGTCTTACGGCCTTGCGAGGCAGCTTCATACCTCATCCTATTGCTGGCAACCGCAAAAGATCATGGGGAACGCTCGTCGAAAGTAAGTAGGCTTGCACAGTACAGAGCCAGGATGTCGACTTACAGAAGTGTTAGATGCCGTTCTTCAAGCGCACGAGTTCTTGCACAGTCGCACTGATGCGAAACGACGTGCAAAGCGCCGTTTGCTCTTGGACGAACTCAAGCTGGAGTCTTTTGGACATTCTGAGGATACATGGATCCTGCCGCCATACTGGAAGGACCCCGACTGCGTGGCTGGCGTGCACTTTAACACGTTGGGCCTCGCAGACTGCCCGGAGCAACCGTCGAAGCTGGCTTTTGTGGGAGCCGGTCTTTGCCCAGACATGTCGGGTGCGAGCTGTGACGTGGACGAAGACGTGGCTTGGATGGATGAGGCTCTGGGCCTGGAAGAAGACGTGGTGTACATGAACATGGGATCGATGTTTATCTGGCGAGAGAAGGACTTCTGGAACTGCATGAGGGCGTTCAAGAACATCAGCGACCGGTTGGTAGGGCGCGTCCGGTTCCTGGTCAAGATCAACTCGCCCATGGCGGCGGTCAAGGATGCTTCCCTGCACTTCCAGATCCCGCCCGAGAAGCTGCCATCGTGCGTGCGGCTCACGCACTGGGTGCAGAACCAGGCGGCCATCTACTCGCACGCGGCGCTGCGCGTCTTCATCCACCACGGGGGCGGCAACTCGTTCAACGAGGCGGTGCACTTTGGGCTGCCGCAGCTTGTGCTGTCGCAGTGGTTCGACACGCACGAGTACGGCTTCTGCGCGGAGAAGTTTGGGCTCGGGTTTCGCAGCCGACGACCGCCGCACATTGAGCGAGCCGACGTGGAGGCGAAGCTGCTGCAGATGCTGGGTCGGCAGTGGCCGATCTACAAGGCCAACTGCATGGCGTGGGCGGTTCGCAGCCAGATCGGAGGCGGTGCGGCAGCGGCAGCCAGGCTGGTGATTGCCCATGCGGAGCAGAGCAGCAAGAGTGTGACGAGTCAGTCGTCGAGGTCGTCTTCGATGTGCTCCTCCTTCGAGTTTACGGACAAAGTTTAGCTAGCTAGAGTGTAGAGTTGTGTTGTGCCGGGAGCCGGGGCGATGGTTGGTGGTTGATTCGTGTAATGAGTAAAAAAATGAGTCATGTTTTAGATGATGGAAAAATGGTTCGGATATGCGGTTAGAAGCTGTGATGGTGATGATGATGATCTGAATTGAGCGCCGCATGTTTCAGTCTATCGAGTTAGCATCTCATCTTGCCATGGCCTGCCTGTCAGTATGATGACAGCTTTGCATCTACCAGGTTACCGGGTGTATGTATTATTCATTGAGTATCATTTACTAGTGCTTACTCCATCATTATCCCTCAAGCTGCTTAAAACTTCTTTTGTCTTTTACCGACAAACGTACTGCTTGTCTCTAACGCGCTAGATCTTTGCTCTCGGAATGCCCTCACCACCATCACTACCACCCTGCACAGAGAAAATTGCCCGTCGAAAGATTCCCACGATCGTCTCCATGAGCCCCATCACATCCTCTCTTTCAAAGTACTTTGCGTCAAACAGCAGGTTGCACCGCATGTCGCCGCGGAAGCTGTACAGGGCAAAGCACACGTTGGGATCCGTGTTCCGCCCCCCCGTGCGGAAGTGCACCAGCCTCGCCCTTTCTGGACCCGTCGCTTCCGCCCGACCGGCAGCGGTCGGCTGGAAGAACTCACCCTGGGACGTCAGCGTCGGCCTGCTGACAGCCGGGATGGCCGGGGCGGCGGCGGCGGCGGTGGCCTCGAGGATGCCCCGGGCCGCCGCCGGCCCGAGCTCCTCGTACACGCCGACAATGTGCTCCGAGGCCAGATCCTGGCCCTGCAGCTCCTGGATCGTCCCGGCCACCGCGAACACGTGCTCCGGCGAGCCGACCCCTTCCGCTCCAGCGAGCAGCGTCTTGTTGTCGAGCCACAGCCCGCCCGGCAGCACGTCCATCCCCACGGGCGGCGCGCCGCCGGCCTGCTGCTCGCCGAGCCACCGTCGCGCGCTGCCGCTAAAGACGAGGTGCGCGCCGCCCTCCTGCGCCGCCGCCGCCGCCTCCTCCGCATCATCATCACCGGCCGTCGCGTAGCGCCGCGCCACGCCGGCCGCGATGCACGCGAAGAAGAGCGCCGTGAGCGAGACGCCGCGCGTCCTGGCCGCCGCGCGCGCCGCGGCGGCCTCGCCGGCGTCGAAGCGCACCTGCTCGTTGTGCACGCGGCTGGGACGGGCGCGGTGGGCCGGGTGCACCGGCACGCCGAGGGAGGCGCGCTGCCAGCGGTGCTGCGCGCGCGCGTGGATCGCGCGGGCCTCGGCGCGCTGCGCCGCCGTGACGACCGGGTGGCGCGCGGCGTAGGCGCGGGCGAGGCTGCGCGGGAGGCGCGGGACGAGGACGCCGGGGGTCTCCGGGCGGAAGGCGGCGTGGAGGAGGCCGTCCCCGGAGGCGGAGGCGGAGGCGGAGAGGTGGGCGACGAAGGAGGCGATGATGTGGTAGACGCCGAGGCTGGTGAGGGTGTGGGAGATGTTGAGGACGCAGCCGGGCGGGCCGGAGGGCGGGGAGAGGAGGAGGGTCAGCTGGGTGCGGTCGGAGGCGCGGCGGCACTGGGCGAGGAGGGCGTCTTGGCAGCTGAGGCCGTCCTCTGCGAAGACGCAGGTGTCGGAGATCCAGCGCTGGGCGTCTGGGAGGGAGTGGATGGGCTGGAAGAAGGCGTCTTGCTGGCCGAGGGTGACGCCGACGACCGGGTGGCTCTGTCGGGTCAGCCACCAGGCTGTCTGGCAGTGTCTTTTGAGCTCTGATTTTGGGATGGTGGTTTCAAACTCTCCCAGGAGATTCAGCTGGAACTGTGTGAGAAATGGGAAATTAGCAATATGTTCAGCTATCAGATGAATAGAGGGACAGTCTTCCAACCTACGTTGCCGTTGTTCGCGAGCTCAGAGGCCCGGACAATGAGCTCTGCTCCCCGCAGTCTTCGAGAGATTGTGCCCGTTTCCGGGTCCAGCTGCCACTCTGACTTGGCTTGTGCCATGATGCTTGGGATTGGTGTGCGTGTTGCTGTTGCTGTGGGCTCTTGCGGCATCATGCTCATCCTGACCGGGGCAAGGGAATGAGCAGTAAGTAGCCCGGGCTTGTATCCAACTTGGTAGAATCCGTTCTACTTAGATTGTCCCGAGGCTTTTCAACTCCAAAGTAATACGGCAATCCCTCAACGCAACTGCCGAACATGTGCAAATTGCGTCAAGATTGATCAGGTTGATGGACAAGCGTCGAGTGCTACTCTACCTGTTGACCGAATCCCGCTTCCGTTCCGCTGTGACTTCCCGGACAGGACATAAAGATAAAAGGAACGAGAGCCACATGCCGACGACCGCATTCCTGGTAGGTTCTCGCTATCACGTCCGCTAGACGACTGACTAGTTTGACGGTCCATTGGCATGGGTCAGTCTAGGGAAAGTTTATCCGGGTCGGTAGGTTAGATGCAAATTCGAGATAGCAGTAGAGACTAATACTAAACTAGATGAATAAGAGAAAGAGATGATGCAAAATCTCATGGGCTTGCCGAACATGGAAATGTGTGGAGGTAACCTGACTTGGCAGGAGACGAGATAACGGTTGGAAAGTTAATTTTATTAGAAGCTCTTTAGCACTTGCAGCCACACCCATGGTTTACTAAATCCACGCCTTGACGTTTATTGTAGAATTGAAGAGTGTTGTTGGTTGCCTCTCTGATAAACTGCAAAGACACTTGTCAACCTTGTCTCAAGCATCAAGCACCAGGCATCACCATCTGTATACCATCTTCCCATACTCCCATTCAAACACAATGACCTCCATCCAAGCCACTCAAGACGACGACATCTCCCCCGTCTGGCGCCAAACCTCCCCCGGCACCTGGTCCCGCGTGTGCCTCGGCGAGGAGCAGACGGCCTCGTACGTGCAAAACGTGCGTGACGGCCACACGGAGCTCACCATCGCCGTGCCCTTTTCCTGCCGCGGCATCCCCTCCGCCGCGGCCCTCACCCGGCGCGCCCGCAACGCCTGGCTCGCCGTCCACGCGCGCTTCCCGCAGGCCGCCGCCGAGATGTCCACCGACACCCGGCTGCCCCAGCGGCTGACCTACGCGGCGCTGCGCTCCGACGCCGACGCCGCCGCCTGGCTCCGGGAGACCTTTGTCGTCATCGACGACGGCAGGAGCGCCGAGGAGGTCGAGCGGCACACGTACGGCCGCCGGCTGCCGACGAGGGGCAAGCGGAGCATGCTGTACCTGGTGCTTGGCCGGGAGGTGACCGCGGAGCACGCGCTGGTGTGGAACGTGAGCCATGTCGTCTCGGATGCGTTCAGCATACCCATATTCATGAACGAGATTCTGGAGCAGATGGTCACGGTCCCTGAGGATGCGCCGCTGTCGGTACAGGACCTCAACTACGAAGGTGTCGCGGAACGGCTGCCGATCCATCCGGCGCTGCTCTACGAGGCCCGGTACCGGCCGACCGCCGAGCAGCGGGAGCAAGCCGTGGCCGAGATTCTTTCCCAGGAAGAGCTGTATGCGTCTCATGTAAGCTGCCGGACAAACCCCAGGCGAATTTCGTCGGCCTTCCTCAATCCGCCCCCCTTGCTAATAAATCCCTTTGCAGATCGAAGACTCGGTCAAAATGTACCCCCGCGCCGACAGTGCCTCCCTCCCGCACCAGACGCACTGCCTGACCCTGCAATTCACCCTCCCGCAGTCCCGGGCCCTCCTCGCCGCCCTCCGCCGGGAAAACGTCAGCATCACCTACGCCGCCGCCGCCGCCACGCTCCTCGCCGTCCGCGCCGCCTACGCCGCCGCCCCCACCACCCCCGGCGCCGAAAAGACCGGCGCCCTCCTCGGCATGACCCGCAACGCCCGCCGCTGGGTCGACACGGACCGCGCCTGCGCCAGCGCCTCCAGCGCCGTCTTCCTCTGGATCCCGCTGCACGACAACGGCGGCGGTGCTGCTGCTGCTGCTGCCGGCGACGTGCTCGCGCTTGGCCGGACCATCCGCGACCGTCTGCAGCCGCTCATCGCCGCGCCGCACCACCTCTCCCTGCCGAGCCTCGAGTTTGCCTCCCGCCGGGCCATCGCGGGGCTGGGTCCGGCGGCGCCGGAGATTGCGGCGCCGTGTCCGCCGGGGTTCTCTCCGCAGGGAAAACTGACGCTGCGGCGCACGTTTGGGCAGGAAAAGGGCGTCGGGATCGAGGCAAAGGACCTGCGGCACACGGGCAGGCAGATCAACGAGTCGCCGTGGGTGGGCTTGTTTTCGCTCTGGGATCGGCTGACGCTGTCGCTGGGCTTTGACTCCAAGTATCACGATCCGGAGGTGATGGCCAGGCTGATTGCTGACGTCCAGCACCATCTGGCTTCGGTGGTTGAGACGTCTGCGAGGATGTAGGGTAGGAAGGTAGTTGTAGATGTGGAACTTGTCAGTCTTTCATATTATACATATAGCAGTTGTCAAATCTTTTCATGCTATTCAAATACGCACCTTGAACAGTAAATATCCCGTGGATATACATCCGGCACTTGTAAATTCTTTTCATATAATACATACGGCACTTGTCAAGTCTTTTGTAATATTCATACGGCACTTGTCTAGTCTTTTCATACTATTCAAATACGCACCTTCAACAGTAAATATCTCGTGTACATACATACAGCACTTGTCAAGTCTTTTCATATTCCTCAAATACGCACAAGTAACCAAATTGTACATCCATACACCGCAATCATCACAGCCTTGCCAGCCCCTCACCACATCATCCCAACTCGCACTTCTGTCCCCCCCCCCCCCCCAACTACAGCTTGCTCTTCCCCTCCCGCAGCACCGTCTTGTACCTCCCAAAGCTCTTCGGATCCTGCCACTGCCCCCTGCTCGCAAACCCCAAGATCCAGACCCCGCCCTCAACATCCCCCAAGCAGATATAAAAGTCCCTCCTCGAGCTCTTCACCACCATGTGCCCGTCCACCGCACTCATCCTCACCGGCGCCGCCGTCCTCCCCCCCTCCTGCAGCCGCGCCGGCGTAAAGTCCACCTCCCCGAGCCGCACCGCCCGCCAGTCCGTGATCCCCGTCACGAAATCCCCCGGCTCGCACGGCGCCACCACCGCCGCCGCTCCTGACCGTCCGCGCCCCCGCCACCTCCCATACGCTAGGTGGAAGTTGAGCCACCGCTTCACGCTCTCCGGCGTCGTCCGCGCCCGTATCCCCTCCCGCACGTGCAGCGCCAGCTCCCCGAGCGGCAGCGCCGCCACCCGCCCGGCCGTCAGCCCCGGCAGCGCAATCGCCATCGCCCCGCACAGCAGGTCATTGTCCGCGAGGCTGCTCCGGTCCGCGTCCGCCGCGGGCCGGCCGGCCGGTGGCCGGAAGCGCCCGTTGGAGATTGTCAGCGCCGTGCTGGGTTGGTCCGGCGGCAGGTGCGCGTGGCTGTGCTTCAGCAGCCACGCGTACAGCACGTCCGACCGGCTGACGTAGAGCTTCTTCTTCTTCTTCTCTGCCGCTGCTGCGTCTTCATTGCCGTCGCGTCCCGCGTCCAGACGCGCCTGCACGAAGCCCAGGTCGTACCGCGCCCGGTCCACCAGCGCGGCCACAAAGGCCTCGGGTAGGAAGATGCGGCGGTCCTCGATGGACCGCTCCGGCCGCGCGACGTAGTGGTCCCACAGGTGCCGCCGCAGGAAGCGCGCCTTGTCCAGCAGCCCGTACACCCTCCAACCCTCCGGCGGCGGCGGCGGCGACGACGAGCCGGTGGCATCTCCGGCGGAGAACTCGCCACCGGGCTCGTAGCCGAGGAACGGGTCCGCGTCGAGGCGGTCGTACGGGCGGACCTCGCGGCCGTGCAGCGCCGCCTCCCACGCCTTGAGGAACGACTTGATGGTGACCAGGTCGCCGAACGCGTGGTTGACCGATAGGGTGACCATGGTGGCGTCGCGGAAGCGCGTCACCTGGATCGTCGTCTGCGGCCGGTCCGAGTCCCGCAGCTGCTCGAAGCCGTCTACCGCGTTGAGCGCCGCGCACCGCCGCTGGTCCGCCGCCGTCGGGCCCTGGCTGATGACCACTTCTTCGGCGGCGGCGGCTCCGGCGGCCGACTCGCCGAAACCGGGACAGTAGCTCCGGATGGACCGGTGCGACTCGTCCAGGCAGCAAAAATCGCGCAGGTGCTCTGGGAGCTCGTCCTGTCGACGCAGGTACTTGGCTAGGCCGACGGGGGTGCGCACGTGGTAGGCGAGGCCGGAGGGCGCGGAGGCGCACTCGCGCATCGGCGCCTGCATGATGGGCCGCACGTGGAGGGCGGTGATCCAGGCGGATCGGAGCTTCTCAAAAGAGAGCGGCGTGTCAAAGATGACAGAGACCCGGGCCTGGACGCGGGTTGGTTAGAGACTTGTCCGACGGAGACGTAGTAGGTGGGAAGGATAAAGTATATGCCGTCACCAGCCAAGCAGCACGTACCATTAACTCGACACTGTCAGCAGAGACAAAGATTAGCATCTGGTAAATTCGGGACGTTTTTTTCTTTCTGATTTTCTTTAAAAATTACAGATACATACTTGCCTACGGTGCCATTCAGCACCGGAATGGGGACTACCGTGTAGTCTTCCGGGTCCATGACTGTACTCATATTGGGCAAAACTGTGGTTTTGATGCCGCGTATGCTGTTCGATAGTTGTTACGAGCTTGGAATTCAAATCCTGGGCGTTGCAAATGGTCGGACACAGAGAACGTGCTGCAGCAACAGCTGAAATAGAGCCTGAAGACAACATTCCTAAAATACACCCCGGGGCGTCTCATTAGCCCGCACGGACAATCAAGATCCCCGATGGTCTCGGCCAGCCAGGCAGGGTCCAGATTCCTCGGCTATACGGAGCAGAGCATGCAGTAGATATCAGATTAGACTTTTGGTCATCACTGTCTTCTTTGGATGACCGAGGGAGTCCAGGGTTCGCCCGGTATTCGCTGCGCCCCATCATCAAGTCGACCCGAGTCGGATTGCCAAGCAGACCAAGTCACTCATCTACACCACTCGATATTCACAATACTGCAATCGCTCATCTTCTTCTTTGCTAACAAGGCACCTCATCTTACCAATTCATTAATAATCTCCCCATCTCCATCCATACTCATCGTCTCACTCCTCCCGCCGTCTTTGCACCGTCTCGAACCAACAGTCTGACCTTGCCATCGCCAATCTCCACGCCTTGGCTGAGAATGTCTACCGACGAATCCCCTTGTCTGGCTAATGATTTATCCCAGCTTCGAGCGTCTATTCCCAAGATCCCTCCCATGTTATTTCGGTCTCCCGGAACCGAAAACTCCCGGTACGCATATCTCCATTCGTTGAGAAAGTTTCTGATCGACTTGCCCACCTTGTCCTTGCCATTTTTGCTGTGATGTCCGGTGCCGGTAATGGCATACACAGGTCGGCTTTCCTTGGAGCTATCCATCAAGATCTTTTCCAGATATTCTACTGCTTCATCAGGATGCAGCCCGTGGAGGTCGACATAAATCTCGGCCATGTCGCCGACTGGCTTGTTACGCTCTTCGTACAGCTCACGGGCAGCCTCGCGATGGGCCTGTCTCATCAAATCGTTTTCGCTTTGGCCCCGTAAGCTGAGGGCCTTGGCCGCTCTCGCATCGTTGCGGTTCCAGGCTTGCGCCGCACTATAGTAAGAATAAGCATCAACCATGCACACACACACACACACACACACACACACACTCTCTCTCTCTCTCTCTCTCTCTCTTCGACATACCTCTGAAGAAATTTGTTTCGTAGTCCGCCATGCTTAATGGCTTCCTGGCGAGCCTTCAAGTACGCCTTGTTCGCGCGATCGCCAGTCTCCAACCACGGAATGTGCTTGGGACTAGGAATCGCGAGAGCCGCAGCGCTGTTTTCCCCATTCTTAAACAAGGCCGCACCTCCGTTGAGCTTCCGCGCCTCCAGATGAGGCGAGCCGCCGGGAACAGGGGATGGTGCCGTCTTGACAATGTCGGCAAGGGAGCTCGGCGCTAAACTGTCTTTATGCGCATGGCCGTGGCCGCCTCTTTTACCGTGATGCTTCTTGCCCTGCTTCAGCAAAGCGGAGCCCAGAGTCGGGAATGCTTCATTGTCATCCAAGGCTGGAGCGGCCATGGGCGCTTCTTTCCCATGCTGGCGACTACTAGGACGAGATCGCGACCGAGGGCTCTCTGTGCCGTGAAAGGGTCGAAATCCAGGCGGCGGCGTCGCAGTTCCGCTACGGTATCCATCCGAAGCTGGCCCTGAGCTTAACGAGGGGAACGAGTTCAAATCTTGTAGTTGTAGGGTAGAATTTCCCCGAGACGGTGGTGTACCAGAACCGTCTAGTGTCAGTCTGCTCGCCAGTTTGGCAGGATCATGAGAGAATATGCAAGTTTCGCCCGCTAGGCAATTCCCCATGACCCAGTATCTAGAGGCGCATTAGCAGTGGGTAAAGAGATGATGACTACTCAACGTATGGCTTCACTCACTTGCACAGATGATTACTGAGGTCGTGGCTAAAGCGGCAGTCGGCCCTAAGACACTGACCCGTCGACATGTAGAACTTGCAAATAACGCCAGCCTTTTGAGCAGCCGAGGTGGGTGTAGCTGGGCGGCTATCGGAAGCTATCGACTTCCGAATCAAGACGCTTCTGGTATCATCAGTTGTTGTGTAATTGCCGGCTGCTTGGCTTTCCATGATGGAGGCGATGGTGGCGCTCAAGTCATAGCCGTGAGATGCAAGTGCACTTTCGATTTCGTCATCGGTTTGGGAGTGGCCCAGAATAGAGCGAAGCATGTCGTACGGGGACATGTCAAGCTGCTGTGCAGATATGGAGGAAGAGAATTCCGGGGCAGCAGCATTGAGCCCGCTCGAAGTTCCCACAGACGAAACGCTCGCATTATCGTCATTGACTAACCATTCCACGTTTTCCGTCTGATAGTCGCCGAGTATCTCGGGAGCGGGCGTCGGATCACTGGCGAATTCGTAGGCGTTGAGGTTGGGGCTGTGAGGGATCGCGGGGGTTGCAAAGGCCAAACGGGGAGAAGCTCGTGGCGAGGAAAAGGGCGAGGCAGTTGATGAAATAGATCGGTATGTCGAGGGTACAAAGCCGGGCGGCGCAAGAGGACTGACCCCAAGGCGCGGGGAGCTGGAGGCGGGCGTTCCGCCGTGACGCCACGATGCGGGAGAAGGGCGCCTGAGGATGGAGTGGCGGATGGGCGGGGGGGAGGCCGAGGCCGTGGTACCCTCTCGAAATCTCCAAAGAGCGTCGAGGACTACATTGTCAAGCGACGTGCCGGTCAAGTTGGTCTCCTTCTTCAGCAGCTCCTCAAGCTTATCGGTCTTATCTTCATCCTCGAGGGCGGTGTCCTGCAGGATGGGCAGGCAGAGCTCGTAGTGCTCATCCGAGACCATGACGACGACGGGTAGAGGGCGTGGCTTGGAGGAAGCTGCGCCAACGGATAAATCTCGAAAGCGACAGGCCAGGGGAGAGGGCTGGGGGGTACAGAGTACGGGTGTTGGGTATTGGGTATTGGATATCGGGGGCTGGTATCGAGCGTGAGAGTGGAGAAGAATTCGTTGCGAGTGGTAGCGGCTGAGTTGAAGCTGCGGTAAAGGACGAGAGAAGGGAGGACAAGACTGTGTGTTGCGCAAGTCAGTTTGATTGCACGGGGTGACGTTACATGTGCAGGCGCGAGTGCGCGGCAAAGTCTGGGAGGTGGAACAAACGTACCCAGGAAGTCACAGAGATGGCGGGGGTTGGGATTGGGGGGGTCCAGATGTAGCAGAAGGCTTCCAGGATAGTTTAGAAGCGAAGGCGAAGGCGAATAAAAAAGAAAGGGGGCAAAAAAAGAAAAGAGGAAGAGAAGCTGAAACGGCGCTGGCAAGAGAATGCGTCCGAAAAAAAAAAGGAACCGCGATGATGCACTGAGCAGATCAGGGGACGGACGGAGGACGACTCAAAGAAGCAAGGAGCTGCAGGTAGGCATGGTGTCGCAATCTATCCGTACCAAGCGAGGTATTCCCCTCCCGTCGCCAACAAAGGTCACCCGGCGGCGAAGCGGCGGCAGTGAGTGAATCAGTGAGACAGGATCGGCTGAGAGAGGGATGGAGGACAAAAGGAAAAGGCGCGGTCGGTCGGTCGGTGGACGGTGGTGGCTGTCGGTCGGGTGGTGAGGATCAAATCAAGTTGCGGGGTTGGGCCAGGAAGGCCGAGGCGCTGGCACAAGAATAGAATAGAATGGGGGGGGCAGCTAATGAATGGGCTGGCTGGGAGGAGGCGAGATGCTAGGGCGTCTCGGGGAGATGGAATATGGAATCTGGCTGGCGATGGGGAGGAAAAAGGAAGCCGGTGTTTGCGATGGAGGGAGGACAGGGGAACAGACGAGAGGTGCTATGAGTGGACGAGTAAGCTGTCCGTCCGTCCGTCCGTCTGTCTGTCTGTCTGACTGTCTGACTCTGCTGGCTCTTCCCTATGGTGATGATGGTGATGGGGGTGGTGCTGGTGCTCTGCAGATGCGAGTGTGAGGCTGAAGCTGAGAAAGGATTGGCTGGAAATAAATGGCCAACTTTGGTGACAATCCACAACTACCTCCATTGTGTGGACTTGCATAACTAGTTAGCTTACTATTCCCAGGTGCCAAGTGGTGATGAAACAACTAAATAGGTAGATCTATACCGTTAATTTATAACAAGATATTCACCCCGTGTGCTGGGAAATTGACATCAAGTAGATAATAATACACCACCATACAGTCCAGAGCGCGACTAGGATGCTGCTATCCATGTCCTGGAATGCTGCCTTTCGCCACTACTGACAAGAGAATACTACTGCCAAGGTACTGATCATGATCATGATAAGAGAATAATACTCCGTATATACTAATAGCAGTAACAGTCAATGCCATTGATGACACTCACGACGGCAATAATTCCCATATTGTCTCAGTTAAATATTCCTCTAGATTCACATATATCCATCATCCAGCACACGATAATCCAGACAGGATCAGCCTTCATACATTCCATCCTCACATTCGCTCCAACATGCCAAAATAAATTCGCCTTTCATATGAAATATCCAAAAAATCACCACCTCGTCTATACAAAATCCTCTTCATCACCCCCGAACCCAAAGCTGAACCCACCGCCACCACCAAATTGCTCCTCGCCTGCCTCGACCACAGCATCCCACTTCCGCTTCTTCCCCCCAGTTCTGTCCGCCAACTCCAAAGCTTTTTCCAGCATTTCCGGATCATGTGCGCGAAGCCTCTCCTCAAACAAAGCAAACGGTTCCGCCACGTCGCAGTCAAAGCCAGATACCTGGTCCGGCTTGTCTCTCAAGAAAGCCAGTGCCTCTGACAAGAGCCTCAGGCTCGGCGACTTTGGGATGAAGTTTTGCGTCAGCGCGATCCCGCTCTCCAGGTTCACCACCAGATGCCACCATCCGCTCGGCACGTGCAGGATCTCGCCCGCGCGGCAGACGCCCTCGACGCACCCCGCCATCCGCCGCGCCTCCCCGTGGAACGTCAGCAGCCACTCCGCGATGCTCAGCGGGCTGGTCACCTCGCTGCTGTCCCGCGACACGTACACGCCGGGGACTTGGGTGGCGGGCGGGAACATGATCCAGTACTTGGCGCCCTGGATGACGGCGTTCCATGCGCTCGTGCCGTTGGGGTCCTTGTGGAAAGTAGAGCCGCTTCGCTTCGGCCCAACAATAAGCCATCGATGCGCCGGCCTCTCCTCACCCAGGACTTCGAACAAGTCGGGACCGAAACAAGAGGGTTTCCAATAAGAAGCCCCGGGCTCTTCCCCGACTTGAATATGCATCTTCTCGGCAAATTTCTTATCGAATAGGTACAGCGGGCTCTCGTCTCGGTTGTTGGACATGTAGTCGCTGTAGCGCGACAAGGTCCAGTCCACAGCCTCGGCGCGGAATTCGACATTGGCGTAGGATTTTAGTAAAGAGTCTGTCGTCCATTTTGAGCACACTGGCCAGTTCTGAATGCACTCCGTCAGGATGAAAGGCTCCTCCGTCCAACTTGTCGCGAACTCGTCATATGAGATGTTCTTGATACGCCGTATTCGATTCTGTTTCGGTATTGTTTCCGCGTACTGCTCCAGTTGAATGTTACTACATGCAAAAGGTCTATGGAGTACGTCAGAGAAAACCTGACTGCAGTCCACCTTGGCCTCTTGTTTGTCGCTAATAGCAAGCAAAGTACGCCGCCATGTTCCGTTCCATGTTAGCCTTGCAGTGGCGGCAACCGGTTCTCTATGCAACAGAATTAGCATTCACGCTATGCAGAGCCGTGTGAGCTCTTTTACGTTTACAAGTTGATTCTTCTCCTACAATGCTCCTCTTTAGGGCTATTTCGAGAGGAACAGCAGCCCTGGATGCAACATGGAGAATTGAGAAAGGGCGATGACCTACTTTAAAAAGAGAGTTTTCCAGAGCTCATCAGAGTGTGAAAATGCGTATAAAAATCTACATGATGCACCAAGAATTTGAAGACTAGACGCATCGAGCCGCTCCAGCAACAGCATCAGCATCTCATCGGGTAGCCCTCCGAGAGTGCCTGCGTAGAGGCGGGCATCGGTGCCACTGGATAAGTAACGGTTGCCTAATGGTTTGACTCCAAGATGATGCGTCGGAATGGCATCCAATGGCTTTGAGTCACATGTATCGAGTCCGCAGTTGATGTTGTGCACCAAAGGGGGAGCTGATGATATAACGGAAGGCATTGTTTCTGCAAGACCGAACCGAGGCGGGTGCAAAAGTGGTGATGTGAGTCAGAGTGGCGCAAGGTTGATGAGCAAGAAAACGCCCGTTTGGCAGTGGGCGGGCAAATCAAGAAAACATGAGTGGTCAGCCACGATTACAATGACTGCAGCGACTGCGCGAGGCAAACGAGGCGAGTCACTGAAATGGCAGATGGGATTGCGATGAAACTTTTTTTTTTGCGGGCGGTTTGACATCGCCACCAAGTTCGAGGGACCCAGGTTGGGTACTCACGCGGTACTTGATTTTCGCAGTGCCACCCACAGTGAAGTATGTACCTACCGCGGTGTACATCCACTCGAGCCACAGTGGTTGCAGCACCAAGAACCAGCCCAACCGGGGTTGAAATGGATGCTTTTCCATTCCACACCTGACAGATATCAGCTGGCAGGACGGACATGAAGAATGAATCTGTTTCCATAGCCTGCAGCTCATCAGCGAATGCCACGAGACGCGGTACCTCTTCCTTTGCTGGCTGACACGCTAACCAGAGAGTACCCTAAACCTCACCCCACTTCTCTCACACGCGCCCCATTGATTGGCTAAGGACTGGTGGGCGGCGGGAAAAAAAAAATAATACAACTCGACGCAAATCGCCCCTCTGGTTTTTTTTCTTCTCTTCTCTTTACCCTCTGCAAACAACCAACCACCAGGTATCATACGCTCTTCTTCCTGGATTCTTTGCCTCTCGTAGATCTCGAGAGCATTTGAATCTAGTCGACTACTTTTTGTTCTTTTTACCGACTTCGCCGGCCGCAGTCTTCCTTCGTGAGAAGCCTGCGATTTTTTCCTCAACCGCAACCACCCCGCGAATTTCACACTTCTAGGTCGAGCTGAGCTTGATCTAGATCTTTTCTACTCCAAACCGCAATCATGGCTACCGACAAGGGACTCGAGGATGTCCCCGAGGGTGAGTGACACCCTTTCTCTGAGGCTCTTTGTTGAGCTCGCGAGACAGTCGCATCGCTCGCAACTTGTCGCGGGGCGGGAAAAATCCTTGGGCCAGGGGGCGCTACGCGGCCAGCGCTGGGCCCACTGCAATATTTTCCCCTCCACGACATTTGTGTGCGCCGCGATAAGGCTCGTCCTGCGCCTCTCAGCGTCGCCAACGCCAAAAAAACCAAGACGACAATGCACGGCATCACTAACATGCATTCTTTTTGCCAGCACACATCGAGTCCAACTACGATGAGACTGTGGACTCGTTCGATGACATGAACCTCAAGGCTGAGCTTCTCCGTGGTAGTAAGTCTACATGCTCTACTATCAGGCCATGCGCCACTGCGCATCTCGCCGTCAACTGCGTCTGACCAGTCGCCTTCTTCTAGTTTATGCCTACGGTTTTGAGCGTCCCTCTGCTATCCAGCAGCGCGCTATCATGCCCGTCATCAAGGGCCACGATGTCATTGCCCAGGCCCAGTCTGGTACTGGCAAGACGGCTACCTTCTCCATCTCCACCCTCCAGAAGATCGACCCTGCCGTCAAGCAGTGTCAGGCTCTCATCCTTGCTCCCACCCGTGAGCTGGCCCAGCAGATCCAGAAGGTCGTCGTCGCTATTGGCGACTTCATGAACATTGAGTGCCACGCCTGCATTGGCGGCACCTCTGTTCGTGATGACATGAAGGCCCTCCAGGACGGCCCCCAGGTCGTCGTCGGTACTCCTGGCCGTGTCCACGACATGATCCAGCGTCGCTTCCTCAAGACCGACTCCATGAAGATGTTCGTTCTCGACGAGGCCGACGAGATGCTTTCTGTATGTCGTTGCACCTAATTCCCGCTGGACCTCGGATACTGACTCCTCCTTAGCGCGGTTTCACCGACCAGATTTACGACATCTTCCAGCTCCTTCCCCAGTCCACCCAGGTCGTCCTCCTCTCCGCCACCATGCCCCAGGACGTCCTCGAGGTCACCACCCGCTTCATGCGCGACCCCGTCCGTATCCTGGTCAAGAAGGACGAACTCACCCTGGAAGGTATTAAGCAGTTCTACATTGCTGTCGAGAAGGAGGAGTGGAAGCTCGATACCCTCTCTGACTTGTACGAGACTGTCACCATTACCCAGGCTGTCATCTTCTGCAACACCCGTAGAAAGGTCGACTGGCTCACCGACAAGCTCACTGCCCGTGACTTCACCGTCTCGGCCATGCACGGTGACATGGACCAGGCTCAGCGTGATCTGATCATGAAGGAATTCCGCTCCGGCTCTTCCCGCGTCCTGATCGCCACTGACCTTCTGGCCCGTGGTATCGATGTCCAGCAGGTTTCCCTGGTCATCAACTACGACCTTCCCGCAAACCGCGAGAACTACATTCACCGCATCGGTCGTGGTGGTCGTTTCGGTCGTAAGGGTGTCTCCATCAACTTCGTCACCGCTGAGGACGTCCGTATGATGCGCGAGATTGAGCAGTTCTACAGCACTCAGATTGAGGAGATGCCCATGAACGTCGCCGACCTCATCTAAGCACCTCTGCTGTCCTACCGGCCCTCCCCTGCAGGCACCCCTCTTTGACTGCTAGGCACAAAGGGCGCAGAGCAGAGGGCCTACAACAAAATACCGCCTTGTTTTTTCCTCCTCTGGGGCCGCATTACTTTTTTTGTCCTATTTCTCCGTTTTCCTCTTCTTCACATGAAATCTCCCCCCGCGGCCCCATTTTACGAAACCCACGACGTCTTTATTTTATGAACGCGCGGCGATTTTAGTACTATTTGTCCTACGAATCAAAAACTACCACCACGATTTTTTGCATGCGGAGGACAAGAACGAAATAGAAGGGAAAGAATGAGCAGTGACGACGACGAAAGGAATTGGGCTTCGTTGGCGATGGGAGAAAGCCTGAAGAAACAAGGTCTCTGGCAGCTTCCTTGTTGGCACCTTATTTAATTGCGAGGTGTGGGAGGGCTACCAAAAGTTAATTGCAATGGCTGATTTCCTTTGTATTTCAAAATACTTTTTCATAACTATTGCTCCTTCTGCTGCGTGACTGTGATTGCATGTGGTGAATCAACGAGATGCAGATACAAAGAGTAGGGAGGTTCTCGGGGGAGAATAGCAGCAACAGGCACTGCAGCGAGTGACCCAGGATTGACAGTACTGACAAGATGTATCCGCAATGATGTGTATTACATGTACTCGAGAGTACCGTGAGATGTACGATGGGTAAAGAGAGACTAGAAATATAAAATAGAGACATGATCTGGCGTCCGTGGACATCCCAGCCGCTGCGCATCCGTAAAAGTCATCTGCTACCCTGCTTCCAGATTCAATGTACAAAGGAAACAAGGAAATGAAGCAGACAAAAAAAAAATCAACCAGCAGGCAATAAAAGCTGCCAACACTGGTAAGCAAACAAACGCCGTACATGGTATAAAAGTCCCCCCCAATGCGTCATCGTCATAGCCGTTTCAGCAGTTTTCTTCACCCGTTTACAAGCTTCGCTACAACAACCGTCCGGCTCTAAGCGTGACGGAAGTGCAGCTGGTCGGCGGACGGACCCTTGACGGCCTGGTCCGCGTACGCGCCCGGGATGGGCACGGCGTCGTAGACGGGTTCATCAGCCGCCGGGGGAGCGTGCAGCGGCTGGGGCGCCGCAAACACGGGCGCCGGGGGCGGCAGCGTCGGGGTGAAGCCGCCCGCGCCGAGCTTGGGGGTTGCGGAGGGCGCTTTGGCGGGCGGGCGCTGCAGCTTGAACTCGGGGGAGTGGCGGCTGCCGAACGGAGAGTCTGGGAGGACGAGGACGTCGCCGCGGCCGGCGCCGGCGCCAGGGGTGAACGGGCTCGTCTCCGGGACGGGCCCGGCACCCATGGTTTGGTAAACCGCAGGGGGCGGGTGGCGCGGGGACATGGCGTAGGCGCTGTACGCGGCCGGGGACTTGGGGCCGGCACCGGCACCGGCGAAGCCGGGGGTGTTGGGGGCGGACATGGAGCGCAGCTGGGCGAGGTAGAGGTCGGAGCGGGCGCGGTCGCGCATGTCCATGGACTTTGTGAGGCGGCGCTTGGTGTAGTAGCGGTAGAAGACGACGGAGTAGAGGGAGATGCAAATCACCTCGACGACGATCTCGATGATGATGCAGATGAGGGCCCAGTTCTGCAGGCGGCAGACGAGGGCGTAGTCGACCTTGTCGTGGAAGACGTGGGCGCGCTGGTTGTCGACGCAGCTCCAGCCCCACATGTCCTTGTTGCCGGAGGAGGCGCGCGAGTTCTGGAAGAGGGCGGCGGTGACGACCCAGAGGACGAGGCTGGCGATGAACCAGCCGATGGCGAACAGGGCGTAGTAGGTGCCGACGCGCTCGGCGCGGCGGTGGCCGCCGCGGCAGTAGGCGACGAAGACGAGCACGCAGGCGGCGAGGGAGAGGCAGGACATGCCGAGGACGAGCTTCTGCGGCCACGTCCGCGTGTTCTGCGCCCAGGAGGGCATCTTGCTCTGCGACGGCAGGTTCTTGGTGCTGTTGAAGATGGCGAAGGAGGAGGAGATCATGGCGAGGATGATGAGCGAGCAGCTGAAGTTGACGCCGCGGAGGGCAAACTTGGCCAGGCGGACGCGGGTTTTGATTTTCTGGAGGGGGGGGGGACTTGTCAGTCATAGAGGAAGCAAATTGGATAAGTCGTTGACTGGAGACGTACAAGATCGCGGGCTTGCTCGACGTCGGTCGAGGCCTCGCGCTTCTCCAGCATCTCCTCCTCGCGGAAGGTCGGGCTGAGCGGGTTGGCGGCGAGGTGGCGGCCGGGGGTGCCGGGGACCTTCATGGCGCTCTTGAGGGGGGACTTGGGGGCGGCGCCGGTGGCGGCATCGCCGTGGTCGTGGTCGCCGATGTAGCCGAAGCCGACGGCCTGGACATCGTGCTGCCTCTCCGGGTCGTCAAAGGGCGAACGGCCGTGCGCGACGGCGGCTTCGTCGACGGGCGAGTGCACCGAGGTGGCCTCGGCGAAGCGCGGCGTGCGCGGGGCCTTGAGGGAGGACGAGTCCGAGTCCGTCGACACGGCCGTCCCGGACCGGGCGGGCGTGAGATTGAGGGCGGTTGGACGCCGCTTGTCGTCTGAGCCTGGAGCGTGGTGTGTGTTAGACAGCGGTCTAGCTTCACCGGTGAGGTTGGAATATTGGGAGCATGATTGCGCACCGATCATTGTGAATAAAGTTCTTTTTTTTTTGGGCTTTGTTCGGGGTGGAGGAAGAGGTCAAGACGGGCTTGGAGTTGGCTTTCGTGATCCCGTCCTCTAAGTGGCGCGACACACTGAAAGAAAAAGCCCGGGCCGTAGGACACAGTCCTGTGAACCTCTTGGTGTAATGTGACGTGGGTAGTGCAATGCAAGATGCGGAATGATGCTTTCGGGCACACGGAAAGGGAGGAGACGAGAATGTAAAACAGAGATCAAAACATGGGCACGAGAGGATACGGATGAGACCAGCTAATCGAGAGGGAGAAGGCGAGAGGAGAGAGGGAGGGGGAGGGCTTGGTGGGAGTAGAGGTAGTTTTGAGGGTTGGCGGCAAAGATGTGGTGTGGATTTTTAGCCTCACAGAGACGGAGAGGGGGAAGGAAAAAGGCAAAATGCATGTACCAAAAAGAGAAGAGGCCGTGGATATTGAGAGTGGTGCAGACTTGGCTCTGATAGGACTGGATTTAGGCGCCCGGGTTGGAGATGGAGGGGGGAGGGAGTGGTCCTGTGCTGTAAGAGGCTGGAGAAGGAAAAAGGTTGGGGGCGGCGGCTAGAACGGTGTGATGAGAATCAATGCAATGTACAAGGATATTGTCTTTTTTTTGCTCTTTTAGTGTTGGATTATTCTAGCCAAGATGCCTCGATGCAACGGAGTAGTACGAATGCCGAGTTGGCAGACGAGGCTTACACGAGGGGTTCTGTGGTGTGTTCAGCCTTGTGTTGTGAAGCCATGATGCAGGAAGGAAAAAAAAAGATGAGGGCGAGGGAAAGGGAAGCGGGAAAAGGCCTCACTTTGTCAGTGACAAGTTATGGGGATGATGGAGAGGAGGAGGAGGAGGATGGAAGGGTTGCACCAACCACCAACCAGCCTGTCTGCCTGTCTTGTTCTGCTGTTCACGATGATGGGGAGGGGCGTGCAGTGCAGTATGCAGCATGTATGCAGGGCGTGCTGACGAAACAATTCGACAGCAATAACGGGACAAGGTTCGGGGGAAGTGGAAGCCGGGCGCGTAGAGCCTGGATGGGAGGGAGGACTCGTGGCTGGGGAATTATTTGTACAGTTCATTGTACGTTCTCTGCAGGCTGGGAAGACAGACCGACAGACAGAAAGAAAGACAGCGGCAAGGCAAACATGTCAATGAACCCCTGCATTCCCTCCTCTGCCCGCTGGTGTGAGTGGCTTCCCGACGACATATCCTTGTAGAACCCAACCCATCATTGGCCATGCTCGCAGCCGCTCCAGGTCCCCCTCCCCCCAAGGGCCCAGACAATCACTAGCCAGCTGCCGGTCCCGGCCAATCACAGCCGCAGAGGGAACCCCCGGGAGTTGGAGGTCAAGCCGTCCCCCCCCGGGCCGGTGCGGGGCCACCGAAAGCCATTATCGCGCGGGCGGCTACAGCGGCCTCGTCATTCGCTCAAGCTGGGGCCCGTTGCAATGCCCGCCCCCCCCCTCAGTGCAGCGTGATGAGTTGCTGCTCGGTGATCATCTTCGCTTCCCACCCTGACACCACACGGGTTCTTGGGTGATGCGTGAATGGCCGAGCTCAAAATATCACGCCGAGTGGCCGGGAATGGACCAGAGCGAGGTACAGATTAATCAGGTGAATACTCACATGTTGGAGATGAACCGCATCTTTCCTCGTACCGATATCATATCCCTACACCTCTTGCTTGTCAACATGAACCATCAGGCAGCCGTTGTTTTTATGCACGCGTCTGTCTGTACCGCGCCTTTGTGCAACTGGTGCACCCTCGACTTGTGCACTACACTCTTGCATAAATCCCACGCACAATAATTACACAGCAGCAAACCCAACCAAAATTCTACCAAATTGTATAATATGATGATACATATGCCAATTCTCACAAGCAAACTCCTCTATAATCCTTGCTTCTCTCTCTCTCCTTCTTTTTTTTAATACATAGACCGATTTCCATTTCCTCCACAACTCAATAATACACATATTCCAATATTGATTCACTCCGGCCAGCCAGTCTCACTTGCTGCACCCAACCGCCAACTACCAAGGCAAGCCTCCATCAAACCGCCCTAGCCTTCCGCCTTTTCTGCGTTTCTTTTCTCCCCTTCTCTTCTTCTTTATGCTGCCTCCTGCTCTTCTTCCTCTTTGTATTCTTGTCAATGCTACCTATACATGCCTCCACTCTCCTTGACCCAACTCCATCATCTCTCCCATCTACCTCTTCTTGTTCTTGCGCTTACTCGCCTTGCCGCCCTGCTGCGCGCCGCTCGACTTGGCCTTGCTCAGCGACTCGGTGCTCTGGTTAATCACCTCATAGTCCTCGCCTGCAGAGTCCGTGCTCGGCGTGTTCTGCGGCACGTCCGAGTCCTCATCCGCAGCGGCCGCCGCAGCCGCATCCTCCTCCGCATCCGCCTCCGCATCCGCCTTGCTGCCCAGCAGACGGCCGACGGACGCCTTGAAAAGGAACAGTGGAACCTGAACAACGGCCGTATCCTTGTAAGTAGGCGCGGCCAACTCCTCGGGCTAGAACAACAATTCTCGGTCAGCAAATTTTCATTCCCGTGCATCATTTGTAGCAACATTTCAAATGCTTCACTTACGTCAAGGAGATACTCGTGGACGTTGCCCTCCTCGTCCTGCTCCTCGAGGAAGACGTAGCCCTGGGAGTCGACGACGAGAACCTTGCCATTCTCTGCAACGACTCGCTTCTTGATGCCGGTCGGCGCAACAGAGGCCTCTCGCGACGACGGCTTGGACGCCGCACGCGGCTTGCGGTCCTTCTTCTTGGACGGGCGGCCCTCCTCCTTGCGCGTCTCCTTCTCCATCATGCGGCGCTCCTTGCGGTTGCGCGGCACAGGCATGGCCGGGTCCTGCTCCGCCTCCTCCTCGGGCACGGCAGCAGCAGCAGCAGCCGCTGCGGGCTCCGTGTTCAGGCCCGGGATGTTGCCGCCCCAGGCCGTGTTGCGCGCAAACTTGACGTAGCGGCCGATAAACTCCTTCTGGCGCTTCCAGTTCATGTACAGGATCAAGTAGTGCACGGCGCCGCCGGCGAAGAGGAGAAAGCCCGTGATGGCCGTGCCCAGGCCGGGCCGGTACCGGTTGTAGTAGTAGTCGGTGCCCTTCCACAGCGGGAAGCCGTTGGCGAGGAAGTGGTCGTAGCGGTCGCGCAACGGGCCCTTGAGGATGCCCGCGATCAGGGACAGCCGCGCCTGCCGGTCCGACGCCTTCTTGACGGCCGCGTTGATCTCGGACGACGAGGGGCCCTTGCCCGGCTTGGCGCCGTCCGTGGCCTTGCGGCGCAGCTGCTGGCGCACCTTGTCCGGATGAAGCTCGCGCGACTTCTTGCGGTACGCCTGCGCAATGGTGTCCTGCGAGGCCTGCTTGGGGATGCCCAGGATGTCGTAGAACGTGGCCTCGGGGTCGACCTCGTGGGCCGAGATTTCGTCGCGGATGCGGAAGATTTCGCGGTCTTTGCGGCGGGCAATGGGTTAGCAAACGGAACCATTGAGCACACCAGCATTCCGTTCTGCCGGCGATACGGGCAGCAGATCTTGGAAAAAACGGGCAACGTGGCCGATTCTCTTCTCTCTTGGGTCAACTCACCTTCCTTGCTCCACGCCGCTGTCAACGGTGTCAGGAGGGCCAGAAGGCCGACCGACAGTGTGGAAAACTTCATGATGGCCTAGTCTGGCGTCGCGCCGGGCAGATGGATTGATCGCTGGAAGCTGCGTCGTTGCTGGATCTTGTAAGAGGGAAAGAAAGAGGGCCAGTCCGAATTATTTGATGCCCTGCCAAAAAACATAATATAGTGGCGCTTCGCAGTTCGAATCGAATCGGCCAGCTTGCAGCTTCGACCCCTGGAACAAAGTGGGGCGGCACGCATGAAATCAGAGCATAAAAATACTTTGAACCAACGGACAACTCCGTGCCTGCATCTACCAATTTCGGCACTTCACATTCTGCCCATTGCGCTCTCTTTCTCTGGAACCTTTGGATTTTCCCCAAAGCGCCATCCCCAATCGCAGCATGCCGCCATGAGCCCCTCCAACCAGCCCGGCGGCCCCGAGGCCCACGGCGACGACGACCAAGACGACTACATGAACATGACCTTTGACGACCCCGCGCCCGCCACGGAATCCTCGCTCCAGCGCACCCAGCGCCTGAAGAAGGAGTCGCTGGCCCGCGGCGTCGTCAAGTCCAAGGCCCAGCGCGCCGCCGACGAGGCCGCCGCGCGCGACAAAGCGCTGGCCACCTCACTGCTCGACGACCCGCGGCGCGCCAAGGCGAGCAAGGGCCTGGCCATGATGGCCCGGATGGGCTTCACCGGCGGCGGCCTCGGCAAGAAAGACGCCGACGGCACTGCCCGCGGCCGCACCGAGCCCGTCCACCTCAGCCTCAAGGACGACCGCGGCGGCGTCGGCATGGACGCCGAGAAGAAGCGCCGCTTCCGCGAGGCCGCCGACGAGGCCGTCGGGCCCGACGCAAAGGTGCAGAAGCTGGACCCGGACGAGTACCGCGAGCGCGTCCGGAGGGAGCGCGAGGACGCGAAGCTGGAGAGGCAGTTCCTCGCCGCGCAGCGCCTGGTCGAGCGCATGGATGAGGACGAGGACGAGGAGGCCGGGGATGCCTCGGCCTCGGAAGACGAGGAGGGTGAGGGCGGCACGGCGCCGCCGCGGCGGCCAGTTTCGTCAAAGCCGTTGAGGGCCGTGTCAGTGCTGTACCGCGGGCTGGTGCGCCACCGCGAGGAAAAGGAGCGCGACCGGCGGATGCGCTACGACCTGGAGCAGTCGCTCTCGCGCCTCCCCGTCTACGAGGAGGAGGATGACGATCCTGATTACAAGACGGCACTCGGGAAGCGCGGCACGGTGTACGCGGTGGCTGAAGATCTAGACGAGGAAGATTCAGAGCTGGACGCGTTCAACGCCTTGGATGTGCGTGAGCGGCTGGGACGTCTGCTGAAGCATCTCCGTGAGCAGCATAAATATTGCTTCTGGTGCAAGATGGTGTACCCAGATGCGGATATGGATGGTTGTCCGGGTCTTACAGAGGAGGATCATGATTAGTGCACTACACACGGCACACAAGACATTTAACATGAACAAGGCCGCAAAGATGCCATCTATTTTTTCCCAATCCAGAACTGATGTTCGTATGCGTCGTTGCCGAACCGTCTTGTGACATATACTTTAATTGCCCTCTGCGCCATCGACATTCTTTGCGATGTTACAGCTCAGCTGCCGTGTGCCTGATTCCGCATCGTGGATGATTATAGTTGTAGTCGTAGCCCGATAGGATACCAAAAAAATGGCTCACCGAGCCTAGAACTACGAAACAGTGAAATATTTGGTGAGAGGACCCCCAAATATCGAACCTTCCTGGTAGCCAGCGCTCAGGAAACCTGGTCTTGATTCATCGTCAGCAGCAGCGCAATAGTCCATGGCCACCAAGTCACCTACAACCAGAAAAGCAACGCCGGTGAGCATTAAGACGGCTTCAAGGTAATAATAGTTGAGTCCAGACTGCTTTTGCAATTGATCATACGGGAAGAGAAGCACGGCGTGGAAGATGGGAATGAAAGCCGACAGGCTGAGGGCGAGGAACGGTAGCAGCCGCGACGTCAGCCAGTCCTTGGACTCATTCTTGCCGTACAGTGAGAGATGGGAGTTGTACGCGCCCATGATGAATATCTACCGCAACCAAAAACGTCAGCACCAAAGTAACCTTGACCCAGCCTTCCGGCCGCCACTTACAGCGCCCAAATAGCCGCACAGCAGCCCCGGCTCGCAGTAGAAGCCCATGTACAGCCCCGGCACAAACGACGCCATGATGAGCAGCGAGATGCCGACGTAGTCGATGCGGATCCAGAGGTCGGCCAGCTCGCGCGAGTGGCAGAGCAGCGTGTGGTACGCGGCCGACAGGCCGAAGCAGGCCGCGCAGGCGGACAAGTAGACGTGGAGGACGGCGCGGTCGGCCAGGCCCGCGCCCGGGTAGCGCGCCGCGAGGTGGCGGTGGAGCGCCGCGTTGCCGAGCACGGCGGCGACGCCGGGGACGAGGTGCGTGTAGATGTTGCCGCTCTGGTTGTGCAGGTAGGTCCAGCTGCGGAAGCACGGCGCCGCGGCGGCGAAGACGGGCCGGTAGCCGCTGCGGATGTACGGGTTCTCGGCGTACCATGCGGGCACGGCGTCAAAGGGGAGGAGGAGCGTCCGGGTAACGGCGCGGGAGACGGAGGAGTCGACGGGCGGGGGGTGGTGGTCGTGCTTGTTGTCGGCGGAGGTGGCGGAGGCGGCGGCGGCGGCGTGGGGTGTGGTTTTGCGGCGATACATGGCTGCGGGCAGATGAGGAATTTGAAGGCCAATGGAGGACGGGAATCTGTGAAGCTAGAAGCACAGGATGGGACGAGCGGCCGGTCGTCGGATCGGTATGGCCAAGGCGCGGAGGACGTCGACTGTTGACGCTGGCGATGAGGCATGCGAGCAATATACGATTCCAGGCACAAGCTACAGCTACGGAAAGTTCAACGGATACTATTACTACCGCCAAGGTTGGACAGCAGGGAGGTTGTGCGCGTGAGGTGAGTTGAACCCGGTGATTGGTTGGCTTGGTCGTAGTGTCGGGAGGCTAATATCTCATGCTAGGGAAGAGCGGGCGAGGGGAGGGGAGGAATTCAAAGTCTCGTCTCGGGTATATCAATAAACATATGCATCCATGGAAAAAGTATGAATCTTGAGGGTTCGTCCTGCCATCCTAACTACTTGCTTTTCCTATCCCGAGGGAAGGGCGGCGAAAAATGACAATGACTACCCTGCAAGTTTCTATTCCGAGGCCAGCGACGCCATGTGCCAGAAAAGCCACGCAGCCAAATAAAAGTAAGACAGGAGAGGATTGCGTGTTGCTGTGGTTTCTGGCCTGTGTCTTCCCACCACAGACAGCATACATATGGTAACCAACTAGGTAGTTTGTTGATAGGTTGTCTTTTCGTAGTCCATTTGTAAAGCAGTTCGCGCGGGGAACGTAGAGGGTTGGTTAGCGACAAAGCCGGGTCGAAACAATTGATTTGTAGGGCTTGTAGGGCAGAGATGCATGAGAAACGCCCTTGCCTATCTTTATTGTATGGGAGTTGTCTGCGACAGGCGCACGGGATGATTGATAACTGATAACTTGGTAAATACCAAGTGATGATAACTGATAATGCAATGATGGCAGCGATTTGGAATTGTGGAGGACATCAAAGACATCATGTAGCGGCCCGTAGAAACTATGCGGGAGAGGTACATGTGAGTCGATCTAATGCCGCTATCGACTAACTATGCCGCATGTGGCTGTGGCTCTCGATAGTGGAGCCTTGCATTTCATGGGACTCTGTAAAGAGGAAGCAAACGGGCGTCGATGATTTGGAATCCTGCTTCTCCTTTCTCTTGCTGGTGCTCCAACTTTTGCAGGCGAGACTTGTCTCTCCCTCTCGACCCCGACTCCAGTCAGCAAGCAATCTGCAATATCAGCGGCAGATTGAATTTTGCACCGACGACAAAAAGAGATGACGCCTCGATGACGGACTAGCACAAACCACATGGAGCACGCAGTCCGAATAGCAAACTACCATGTACGTAGTTCAGGCATAATGATGCATCGCCAACCCCGAAACAATCCAAGCCCGCTAAGCTACATACACCGCATAAGCCGCCCCTAGATTGCCCGCTTCTGACATACGACATGTCCTAGGCCAATACGGACAACATACCGTGCCTCGCCTCGTGCCTCCGACCCCCCGCCAAACCAACCACGCCATCAGCCTACCTGCCCGCATATCGTCTCGCACATCTCAAATCTTTTCAGTTTCCCCCAACGGACGTCGAGCTAGCGGAAACATCCTGCATCGGCCACCCGCTTTGATCGTTTCCCGTCGTAGGCTTGACAGTCGACCCCATCTCAACCATCAGCCATCAGTCATCAGTCAGCCAAAAACACACGACCCCGTCATCCGTCCATCCCATCCTGCCAACGTGCGACACACCACCATGGTCGACAAGGACCCCGTTGAGCGCCCATCCTTCCTGTCATATCTTAAGCGAGACAAGGACAAGGGAAGGGATAAGAAGTTATCGGGCTCCAAATCCAAGACTGCCACGTCCGCATGTGAGTAGGAACAAGAAATCTCACCGCGCCCGCCCTCGTCGCAGATTCCCCCCCCCCCCCCCGCCAGCCTTATTCGTTCGTTGGGTTGCATGGATCCCTTCTCTATGCCGACCCAATTTCCCGCTCGCATTTCCTTGCCAATTCGTTTCCCGGCTGCTTCTTTTTTTATCCTCGGCCACTGAGACCCCAGCTTTCCCCCTCCTCCCACCACACCACTTCCCAAAACAACCCGTCACGGCCTAAACGCTATACCTGCTGGCTTGTCGTGTTTGAGCGCCAGGCGGGCCCCATCTCCATGATTTGTCACTTCCCTTTTGGGAACATGCACAAGATGGTCGCAAGACGCCGCCTCCACCGCCTCGTTGTCGCTTGAGCGTTATTAATGATCATTTAATATATTCCCATATTGTGCAAGCCCAGTCGCTTTTTTTTTGCCCGCCACTGGTTTGGAATTTTTCGCTTTTTACCTCTATCCCTGGCCGCCAAGCTCCCAAGATTCCGTCCTAGCCATCCACCCCTCCCTCCACCACATATGACTTATACACTTGCTTCTACTACCTCTTCCTTTCTTCTTCTTTCTTCTTTCTTCTTCACCGTGGTGCTGCAGTAATCCCTCATCATCATGCCATATATAATATCCAGCGCTGCTATTCGAGACACTGCCAGAATGAAACGCTTCAGAAGAGACAAGTACCTGACCAAATCATTGCTAGCCGGAGCTACGGACAGCAGTCCGGGTAACCAGGATGGCTTGACCAAGAATCAAGTTCGCCGAGCCCAGGTTCGCCGAGCTCAGATTCAACATCGTCAGCGTAAAGCAAACTATGTCAAGCAGCTCGAGATGGACATTTCACAGCTCCGCGAGCTCATCACACAAGCCCAGCACGACACAGCCGCAATCAGACGAGAAAACGACGACATGATGGCCTTTCTAGGTCAAAACGGCATTCCCAGCCCTCCGGGTCTCACTTATAGCACAGCGTCTCCCAGTGCCGCAACGGTACTGTCTGATGTACAAAACCCGGACAACTCACAACAACCTACGCCTGCATATCCCATTATGGACAATACCGACTTGCTCCTCTCCGGCAGTTATGGCTTGGACGAGGAACTCATCGTCACGCTTAGCTCAAACAAGCTCATGGGAACACCAGCTTTTAGCGTCAACCCCAGCTCAACCAACGGCACCTTCTACACCGGCCAAGTGTCGACAGCATGGTCACAAGGCCAGGTCCAACTTACACCTGCCCAGGAGCTGAGTGTCATTAACTTCATTCTCGCGTGAGGATTATAAACCCAGACCATAGAGATTGCACATGCTAACACTGCCATGTAGTCTAGAGCACGTCTGCTGGGATCACTTCTGGGTTGGCGACTGCCACAACCACAGCGCCCAGACCGAGGAGGTAAAGGGCCACACCCTCATGGCCTCATCCTACCTCATGGCCAACGCCCCCGAGTCCATCTACACCGAGCGCGAGGCCTTCCGCAGCCGCTTCCGCAGTGCACCCACCCTCCGCTGGCCCGCCTCCACCGTCACCCTCGACTCGCTCTACGGTCTCGCCCAGAACCTCAACCCCGGCGGGGACGAGGTCGCCCCCGTCCAGGCCTGGTTCGAACTCGCCAGTCGCTACCCCGTCGAAGAGCTCCTCCGACCGGACACCCTTGAGAGTCTCAAGCGCGAGTTCAAAGGCGTTGTACGCTGCGTCGCGTTTGGCGCGGCGATGGAGCGCGGTGCGTTTGAGAGTATCGTCCTGCGTGTATTGGGCCCAGACGCGGATGCGCTTGCATTGCTGTAGAATTTCTTTCAGAAATGAGCGGTTACTTTTTCTTCTTCTTTTGAGTGCTGAACGGGTGGGAAGACGCGAGGCGAATGGTGTTGGTGAGCGTGATGATGACAGAAAAGATGCTAAGGCGTTTGTTGATCGGGAGATTTATTTGGCGTATAGTGGAACATTGGGTACTTGAAAGTTGCAATATCGTTCAAAAGGGAACAAAACAGCCTTGATAAAATGCGTGTGATAAAATAAGAGAGAAAATACATGTCATTACTGTGTCTACATGAAAATACCTGTCTCCCCCCCTCCCGCTGCTCACAATGCCTTGACCATGGTCTTGTCGTCAAAAAGATCCCGCAGCAGACTCTGCACGCAGCCCGACACGTCCGACGCGCCCATGGCGTACGTCGACTCAAACGCAAAGATGCTGAGCTGCGCAAAGAACGGCCGCAGCACCATGCCGACCAGCTCGTCGCGGCGGTCCAGCGCCACGCCGTCGTCCGCGATGCCACCGGGCCCGATGAGCAGGTTGCGGCGGCCGCGCTGCATCGTCGTCGTCGCCGTCGCGCCGTCCTCCTGATGGTGGTGGGTGCTCGTGGCGGCGGCACTGCCGAGGTCCTCGGCGAGCTCGTCGGCGAGGGCGACCGGGCGGGACGAGGAGGGCCGGTGGACGGCGTCGATGCTGTCGGTGACGAACAGCCACTCGCGCAGCTGGAAGTCGTCCGGGGCGAGGCAGACGAGCAGGTCGAGCAGCTTGCAGGCCTGCAGGACGGCGGCGGGGTGGTGCGTCTCGGCGGCGGAGCTGCCGTCGGGGGCCGCGACGGAGGAGAGCGCCGCGTGTAGCTCGGCGCTGACGGTGGGCCACAGACCGGCAAGATGCACCGGGTCGGTGCGGAGGACGAGCGCGCGCATCACCATGTAGACGTCGGCCCGCGTCGTTGACGACGGTGAGGAAGTGCTGGTTGCGGCGAGCAGCTCAACGAGTTTGCTGACAACGGTGGGGAGGTCAGAGACGAAGGCGTCGTGTGCGCCGGCGAGTATCAGCGTCGCGGCCCGGCGCAGGTTGAGTTGTGACTTGCGGTCGGCCTCTAGGCGGGCCGAGGTGGCGCCGACGCCGAACACGATGCCCGCCGTCGTCGGCGCTGCGATCCGGCCCATCACCTCTGGCAGCCGCTCTTTGTCCGAGGCCGTCCACTGCCGCAGAAGCGGTAGCCAATCATCGGCTACGAGTGACAGGGGCATGCCGAAGAACCGGCCATCGTTGAAAGCGTCCCCGACGTCCTTCTTCCAGGACCTTTGGTTATTGGGCAGCCGGGAGAGTTCGTGAAGCAGGCGAACCGTGCTGCGTGTAACTGACTCGGGGAATGTCTTGGTGCGCAGCGTAGGACCGATCACGTTGGTGGAAATGGTGCCAGCCGCGGCCAGCACCCTGTCTGGTTCGGGTAGGACTTTGGAGAGACTGGGTACGACGGTTGCTAGAATGTCGACGACATCGCGGGCATCGGTGGCATCTCTCTTGCCAGCCTTGTCCGTGATACTGCTGGACGTTGTTGGCTCGGTAAACGTGATAGGCCGCGTGGTAAACAGAGCCGCAAGGAGCTTAATAAACAAATCACCGAGTTCTCGTCGCATCTTGCGTTGCTCACCAAAGTTTGTATTGTCCACCTTTTCACCCAGGATGGCGGCGAACTGCAGAAGACTAGGGAGTGTTTGCCGATGAGGAAAGGGGTTCGCGAGGATGTCCCTGAGGAAGATGATGCAGTCTTGCCAAATCTCGTCCATGGCATCATCATCAAGAGATTGCATGTACTTGACCAAGAAGAACCCAAGGTCTGTGTCCTCGAGCGAGATGGTCAAGGTAGACGTGCGACTAGGGTCGAGAGCGGTTGGGTTTGTCCGGCTATATATGGCGTTGAATATGGAGGGCACTGTTTGTCGTGGGCGAGAAGCTTCGAGCGCAGCTAGGAACTTGAAAATCTCAGACTTTTGAGCGTCCGTGTCGGCTTGCTTCCATATGTCGACGATGGTTTCCAAGCACTCCAACGTCTCAGCGGTAAAGAGGTGCTCCAAGAGTCTTCGGGCGCGATTTCTCATACGCAGCGACGTGTACATAAACGAGGCAGCCGCAGAGCTGTCGCTGGTAGTCACATCGTCACCTTGGCCCCAGGACCAGATATTATAGCAGATTCGGAGAGCATCTTGGAAAGCAAGAATCACCGTGAGGCGGTCATTTGCAGTGGCGCTGCGACCCTGAGGAGCGTCGGACTGAAACACACCGGACACCATACTGCCAAAGAGCGACTGCGGTTGGTCAGGGCCTTTCACTGCTTGCGCTCGCGCCTCGTCCGCTAGCAGCTGATCATGTGCGCCAGCAAGGGCCTGCTCCAGCCCATTCAAGAGATACAACAGTGTAGTTTCCGGCGCGGCAATCTGCGCACCCAAGCTGCTCCCCGCTGGGCCAAACGTGGCTCTCAAGCTGGCAAACGTCGTACCTATCTGTTTGCAGAGAGTCTCGACCAACGGAATGACAATTTGGAATATAGATCCACCATATAGCGGGAGACAACTACCGAGGAAATTCACCCAGCTATCAAGAACGAGCTGACTGTTTTGAGCACCGAGCCCTGAAAGAAGACATTTCAAAAGCTGTGGAGGGACACCAACTTGGGGCGGATGGCTATCTGAATTTGACGTTGAAAGCCGCCCAGATCGCGTTAAATCTGTCATTGATGAGTGGTACTTTTCGGACGTCGCAGAAAGGGGACGCTCCGTGGCCGCCGGTTCTTGGAGTTTCAGAGCTGCGAATATAGACTCAAGAAGTAGCACCTGCATATAAGGGTCGGGTCCTTCGATGGACTTTGAGAGTCTGTCGATCAGAATGTTCTCAACATGGAAATGAGCCAGGCGGCCGGGTTGAGATGCCATGAGGAATTGCTTAAGAATCGTCACAGCATATCTTTGCAATTTGCAGGTTCTGTCGATAAGATCCCTGCTTTGTGTCTCTGGTTCTCCAGTGACGCATCTAATCAGGGTTCGAAACAGAAACTCCTGAAGAGTCATTTCTTTCCCTTCAACGCCAGCTATGATGTTTTAGTCAGTTACAGCTGCGGCTGAAGAGTACAGACATCAGGGTACTTACTGCTGACATGCAGCTTTTCGTCAAACAGGGCAACATGCCTAGACCCCATGATAGCCCAAGGGATGTCGCCTGTGCAAACAAGGACGTTGTGCAAGGTTCGTAAGTAGTAGAGACAAAGATCCAGATCGTCATTTTCCGAAAATTTTTGCCATGTCTTATCCAGATCGTCGGTGGCGCTGACGTTCCTGACAGCTCTCAGGAAAGGAAGACTCGAAAGTTTGGACGCGAACAGGAGAAAAAGCCTAGCCGAGTCAGTATGCCATCTCCAGACGGCTCGTAAGGACGTACCTATCAATGCCGATCATGCTATTAAGCCATGACGTGACATTCATATACAGGTGTGTCCGTTCATCCAGTAACACGTCGAGGACAAGGAACAAAGGTTGCGTCAGCATAACTTCGAAAAAGTCCGCGCCTGGTAATCGTGAGCGAGGCTCGATAAAAAAGGCCGTTCTTGAGCCGCGGCGCTCTGCCTGGTTATCCTGCAAGGTATGCGTCCAAAGCACACTAAATGTTCGGCTCGTATCCGCGCCATCACGGTTCTTCTTTTCAACTATCAAAGTAGACAAGGCTGCCTCGATATCGCGACGCTCTAATGTGAGAGCGGTTTGCAGCTGCCAAAGGCAGCGCACAGTCTCGACATGGTACTTGGGTTCTGATACGGCCAAAAATGACCAAGCGTGGCGAACAAGAGGCAACACTAGATCGCATAGTCGTGGAAGTGATATCCGATCCGTATAGTATAGTTGACAGACCATAGTCAGAATGGAGGAGAATACGTCAAACGGTAGAGGCTTTCCGTCAGACAACTCTTGGCTCGTGAACGAGAGAATCTTTTCCTGCTCAAACTCATATTGCCTGGGGGTCTTTGTCAGAACCTGCAGGAATATTCGCACCCGCATGTTAATATCTGCCGAGAGACCGGCTTTCTCATCCCGGTAGTGTGCATCTTTGGCAGCCCTTTGAATTAAAAGCTGTCCACACTCAAGAGCTGTGAATGGAGCGGGAGAAACATCTAGGTTACCTTGCTCGTTAACATAAAAGTTTCGTATCTTCTTCAGGAGATCAATGTTGGATAAGGGCAACACTCTCGACCCTGGAGCAGCGTTTGTCGAGGGTGCTGGGAATGTGCGCTCTGGAATGAGATCCAGCAATGACGACACAATCGACAAGACCTCATTCGCCAATTCTATGGCCAATGGACTGCCCATACCGCTTGCTTGCCTCTCTCGGAGATCTTCAAGCATGTATAAGGCAGCGAGACAAGTCAGGGGTGCATGTGTAGTAACCATTTCCTCTTCCCTGACGTTGAAATTGCTAATGATGAAGCTGACGAGCGATAGCTTCTCACTGCGTTGCTCGGTTCCCAAGTCGCCAGGCCCGATAGCTCGAGCTAGAAGAGCAACAATCTCACTATATATGAGACCGCTTTCTATGCCATCAAAAAAGACGCTTGCGCTTCGCAAAACTTCCTTGAAATCGTCTGGGGAGGAAGCCTTTTGTTTGAAGCGCTGAACACTCTGAACAACTGGTAGGAATATTTCTGGGACAACTAGCCCGCCAATCTCCCATCGATCCATGAGAGATAGGCAGATCCGATACGGCCTCGCACGTTCTGAGACACTACTGGACTCTGCATCTTTAATCATTCCAAGGAGCGCTCGCGTTAGTGCTGCAAGCCCATTTTCTTCGAAATACTGCGTTCGAGCTGACAGATAGGCGTGCTGCTGCTCCGCTTGAGCACCACTGGTATCTTGAGGCTGCTCAGTTTCTGGAACTGCAGGTTCAGGGCCCAGAAGCCAAGCCCATAGGCGGCGGTTCAGACTCATGTCTCGTCTAATTACTACTCCGACGGCCGATTTAAGTAGGAGCTCAAGATCAGACGACTTGACACGAGTTTGCAGGACGGTTGAGTCGAGAGGTAGATGCGATACAAGTAGATCGAGGAATCCACGTTGAATAAGAACCTGCTCGTCAGCTAGGCCACTTGCAAAACATCTGACTAGCAGCCCTGGCTCAGGTGATGTCACAATGGTAGCGAGTTCCCGGCCGCCTTGGTCGGCGTTTGAGACTCCGGTTGAAGCGCCAAGTGCTGGAAGGTGTCGGACGAGATAAGCTAAAGCACCACCGCGCCGGCTGTGGCTGGTAATGGAGGCTAAGAAGAAGCACTGCCAGAAGAAATCGTCACCGACAGAGTGGTACTCGGTCAGCTCTTTGCTGTCGGCTGGCCTAACAGCCTTCTTGAAACTTCCAACCAGCTTCAACGTGCGGTCAAAGTCCTCGCTTGTCTCGTCTTCTAGACCTGGAAGAAGAGCTAGTATTATCGATCGCATTGCGGGGCGTAGCGACCGCGCATCTAGCTTGATCAAATGCTTTTCGAGAAGTTCGAGAAACGGTGAGCGAACGGAGAGCGAGGCAAAGGATAGCGTCGGCGCAAGTCCGGGGAGGTATAGGGGGAGGTCTCTGGATAGACCGTCGGCACCGATTGTGTCGAAAACGTAGTTGTATACTTCGAGAGCTTTCTGGTGGACGCCCGAGGGTAACGTGGGGTTCAGGCATTGCGACAGGCGTTTCGACAGGAGCGCCTTTGCCGGTATTGTGGTGTTGGAGGATGGTTGCGCTTGTAGAGCCTTTGGGAACTGTCAGTTGCAGGTTTTGATTTCCGAGGGGGCGCGTCGAACCTTGAGAACCCTGTTGAGGAAGGATATGTAGTCGGCCCATTCTTCCAGCGCCGTCTCGAAGAGGGCCAGGGCTTTCTCGACGCCGGACGCGTATCTTCGGTATGCTTTATCTTTAGGAAGCGCTTCATCTACTTGGACCATCAGTCAGTGGTCGCGGGTCTGGTCAAAGGAAGCGCGTACCGCCACCAGGCTGGCTGCGCCATTGTCGCGGGATGGGGGAATCGCGACCAGAGCTCTCGGGTGAGCCAGTCCACGCTCTCGAGCCAGGATCAAGCGCCATGGCTGCGGATAGCTGCCTTCATGGAGGCTCTCGAGTTGCGATCTGTATATGCTTCGTTTGAAACCGTGGAGTTGTGTGCGTGAGAGGTGCGTGTGTGCTTCGTGGAGCTATGAACGTTGAGCGTTTGGTGGACATGGACCTGGACATGTGGACACGGCAGCGTTCCGAATGGAGGCAAGTTAGTGTATGTACTAATTAAGGTAGAGCCAGGCACCATGCACCCACCACAGGAGAACGCAAAGCTTACCTAAGTCAATCAATGCCAAACACTGCCCAAGTACTTACAAAAATTCGTGGTGGTCGTAGGAATGCTAAATTTAAGATGGGATTTATCAAAAAAATTGCAAACAAAAAACCGATACAACTGTGTTCGCGGGGCTGTTAAGGATGTTCGGTTAGAGCCGTTACATTCTTGCACTTCCGCATACATACCGCCTTTCCCCTCTTCCCCTCCCTATCACCTACCCTACACACCGACCCTACCTACATGTATCCCGTACAAGGCCAACGATTCAATTTGCTTCCATCTGCAAAGTGCTATTTCTCAATGGCCCTGACCCAGCATGGCATCTCGAATCGCATGCGAGAAAGTCGCCCCATCGGGCTGATTGGGACAACTTGCCAACTCTCAATATGGCCTTGTTTGGAAATTGGCAGCATGAGTTAGCCAGGGTGACCATCTCGGACCAGACATTCATGATGACACCCGCCCAACAGCACAAAACTACGAATGGTCGGGGCACAAACATCAGAATAGACATTAAAATATGTAGACCTCCGTCGTTGTACACTTGACTTTTATCCCTTGCCTGGTCGTCTCGCGATACGTAGAGATCCCCCCCCCGCGCGCGCGCCACGGCGACAGGCAGACAACCCTGGGCCTTAAAATGGAAGAATTTATGTATTCATATAGGTATGTATGTAAGTATGTATGTATGTATATTTAACGCCGGGGTAATCTCTAAGGAGGCGAAAGGGCGCCCGATGGTGTATCTATCTACTTTGCTAGTTACAATCCCTGAAGCATCGGGATGTCTTGGTGTCTTCCTTCTTGTCCTGGATGCAAAAGTTTATTAATAACCCGAAACGACAACGTCGTCATGGAAATAATTCTTCATCCAATAACTTGCCCCGTGATCAGCCAGGACAGCATGCTGTTGAAGCGTTGGTTGCGTCCCGTCCTCTACTTCGGAGTCTTTGCGCACGACACGCCTGATCAAACTTCAATGGCTCTTGCCAACGACTCCATTTCGTTTATTGATTTTGAGTAGGAGATGAAACTCAGACTTTATTTGAGAGACCAGAGGTTGTAGGTACCGAGTACCGTTCTCCTCGGCTTTGCTTTTCTGTATACCTGGTCGGTACACATGTCATCATTGCTTCGACAACTGCTGTCAACCTTGACTGCATTGACAACGGGGCCAAACTTTTGACCCAACCAATGCACAAAGCGACTTTGCCCATTTATATCGATCGGTGTACTCTTCCGATGCTCTCGCCCGCCGTGCCCTTGCCCGGGTCGGGCGCCAAACCAACCGCGCTCTCCATCATGCACCCACCTCGCCGCCTCCCCAGGAAGCGAGGAAGGAGCCATGATACTGGCCATCCACCTTCCATTATGCCCATCCCCGAGAAGAAAGGTATATAGAAAAGTGTAGATCAGTCTTATAGCACCCGATGATGAGTTCATTCCTGGTTACGACTTTCTGGGTTTAACCCAGTATGATGAGTACCAAGCATATCTGAGGGGACCTGTGACAATGCCTAGAGATGAACGGCAGATACTTTTCTTCTTTAAATGAAAAAATTTCGGATTTTTTTTTGCCTACTCTTCCATATCAATTTCAATTTTCATACATTTTTTGCCACGTCATGGCGTCCACGCGCGATCAACTCTAACTTGGCGGACTCGACTCGGCGCGGCGCGGCGTAGCAGACAGTACTTGAGGGTACATCTGACCAATTTCACTTTTGCTCCTTCTCGAAAGGCAGTTTGACCCAGTTGGTAAGAGCAGCGACGCATTTTCTCGGATTTTGAAGGCTTACAAGGGAATATTCAAGTTCGAAGAACCTGCCAAACTTACATATGTACCCGGACTCAGCCACTAACGCCGCTAACAGAGCGCCGCCACTCAATCCAATCGAGGACGAGAATGACTTGGCATTTTCTGCCTGGTGTCGCCTTCGAGACTTTTCTCCCCCAACAGGGTCCAGACCTTTCTCGCGCGGGCAACTCAATTACAGGGCCTAAGGAATTGTCAGTCTAGGGTTTCTTGAAGAGCACCTTGATATTGAGGGTTTAGCTATGAAATGCAACTTCATTTTCAAGCACCGCCGATGGCCAAGACACGCCACCCGCACTTTATTGTCTTTCGCTGTTACCCTCCTCTTTCGCAATTGTCCAAGGCAACGCACCCTAGGCGGGATCTGTACGTACGGCATGGCGCCAAGTATTTTTCGTCACTTCCCCGCTGAGTTGAGAATTGAGAAATGAGTAGCTCATTGTCGACGCAGGGGACCAACCACGGCCCAACCACTGCCCTCCTAGAAGCAATATCTACTGCAGGACCATATACATATAGTCACTGCGCGCTCTGCACTGAGTAGGTCTTGTCAATGACAGGTTTTATGCAGACAAAACCAGTAAGTCGCTGAAAAAACTCAACATCAGGACCTGACGACGTGTGCGAGTCCAACTTACTATATAAATATAATAAGAACAAGAGTGTTATAATTATCAACTTTAAAAAATCAGTGCTATGTATGTACAGATGCATCTTGTACCAAGTAGGTACCTGTAGGCTGGCTTCTGTGGTATCCAGTGGTACTAATCCAGTGGCATCCACTGTAATTCACCAACCAACGTGTCGTCATTTTTTGAAACGGGGTCCCGCCAAAGTTACATCTCCAATATCGCGTGCCCTCGGCCATCGACAGCCCGTCGTCTACGCACACTGTCCGCTGTCCCAGAAACTCGCACGACTTTCCAGCCGAAATGATACAGAATTTAACGCCTTGACAGCTATTTGAGGGCAACGCTGGCGCTGGGTCGGCTCTACCATCACGACATAAGATGACTTCGGTCGAGACGTACAAACGAGACAATGGCAGCAGATGACAGCGCGTCGGCCGATGGCTCACGCGAGGCATCGCAAGCTCCCCAAAACGATTCCACCGATTCAAAATCATACGCAGGCCAGGCGACTACCGCACTAACGACTGTCGACATCCAGACCCTCGCGTTCCCCGACGGTTCGCGAGGCACATTTCAAACCCCGACGCCAAGGTCTGTGTCGACGCCGGTGCCCAGCGGGTATGCTTCGCCCGGATACAAAACTAGCCACTCAGGAGGCGAAGGAGACGATGGAGCAAGTGTCACGAGCTTTGCGCCCACGATGCGGCCGGCCGGAGATATCGCGAGCCTCTTTGTCGGCGACCTGAGCAAGCGCAGCATCGCCTGGAACATGCTGCGCTCGCAGGCACCCACCGTCCAACCGTTTGAGACCAGTCGGCATCGACAGGGTGACATATTGACAAATTTCCAACGAGAATTTGACTCAGTGCCGGCAGAGGCGACAGAAGAGGTGGACGATGCGTCGCGTGTGGCCATGTGGAAGGCAAAGCGCAAGCACTACATGATTCTCTCGTCCGCCGGAAAACCCATTTGGAGTCGCCATGGGGACTTGATGCTCATCAACTCTTCCATCGGGGTTATGCAAACGATAATATCTTTCTACGAGGGTGCCAAGAGTCCGCTACTGGGATTTACGGCCGGCGACGCCAGATTTGTAGTCCTGACCCGGGGTCCCCTTTACTTCGTAGCTGTGAGCAAGCTTGGCGAAAGCGATTCGCAGCTTCGTGCGCAGCTTGATGCGCTCTATATGCAAATTCTCTCCACGCTTACACTGCCGACTCTAACAAAGATCTTTGTTCACCGACCATCGTCGGATCTAAGGAAACCACTGCAAGGCACCGAGTCGCTTCTTTCTTCACTGGCTGACACGTTCACGAGAGGCTCGCCAACGACGCTACTAGGGGCACTGGAATGCCTCAAACTTCGCAAATCACAGCGACACTCGATTAATAACACCTTTCTCAAGCTGCGCTCAGACAAGCTGCTGTATGGGCTCATTATTGCGGGCGGAAAGCTCGTTAGTGTCATTCGTCCACGGCGGCACTCGCTGCACCCGAGCGACTTGCAGCTCATATTCAATATGCTATTCGAGTCCGATGGCATTAAAGGCGGAGGGGGCGAGAACTGGATACCCTTGTGCCTTCCCGCATTTAACAACGAAGGCTATCTCTACATGTACGTGAGCTTCTTTGATGACGAGAGTCAAGAAGCGCAGGGGGAAACCAAGGCAGACGATGAACAGACAACAGGCACCAGCTCGCAGATTGCCATGGTACTGATTAGCACCGACAAGGAGAGCTTCTTTGGACTCCAAAAGATGCGCCACGACGTGGCTCAGCAGCTGGCCAAGAGCGGCCATCTAGCCGTGATACGGACCGCCGTGCGAGCCGGGCGGCCGCGGACGAGCCAGATCGTGCCCGGGAACCCGATGAGCCACTTTCTTTACAAGTCCAGGGCCAATGTACAGTTCTGCATGGCCGCGCTGGAGCCGCCGCTTGACGCCATCTCGGAGCGCCGTCGGCTAATGAGCCTGTACCACGAGATGCACGCTGCCGTGCACGCCAAACATGCGCACCTCAAAATCTTGCATAACACGAGCGAAGATTCCACGTCACTCGCGTGGGTCACGCCCGTCTTCGAGCTGTACTGCGTGGGAGGGCCCAACATGTCGCGCGCGACCATGGGACAGGGTGCGAACAAGATCATCCAGTGGGCCAAGAAGGAGGAGCAGCGGTTGTTCATCATTGGAGGCGGTGTATTTTGATTGCCGCTATAATCAGTAGAAAAAATCATGCAAGAAGAGTAGGTTGCCAACCCCGGAGCGTATACATAGCTCGATAACGGGTGATTATATACAAATAATATAAAATAAGCCAACGCCGAGCCCCAAAGCGCCGAGTATGAGTGATTCGTCGTCACTCGCGCACGCATAAGTCCCACCCATAGTTGAGAAAAAAAATTAAAGAAGTAAATCGACCGTAAATCTTCATACCGTTACTCGTTCAGCACACGGAACACGAGTTTCTCCATAGCGGTTGTGCGCGGCTCATTTCGATGCCCCTGTCGGTGACGCTTGGTCGGAGTGGTCTGCCTTGGACAACGACCCGTCGGGCGCCTCGTCGGGCGACGCTGGACGGCTCTTGAAGATGAGGGACCTCCGGGCCCAGCCGCGCACCCGGTCGTTGACACTGGACTTGCGCTGCTGCTGGTGCTGCTGCTGCGTTGGCCGTTGAGTCCAGGGGAACTCGCGCCACTGCTCGGTGGGGGACTGCGTCGGGAACGAGGGGGTGCGCAGGGAGCTGCCGGGCGAGCTGCGGCGGAGGGAGTCGAGGCTGGAACGGTCCTGGGAAGAAGGCGAGCAGACGGAGGAGGAGGACCCGGCGCCGGCGCCGGCGGTGGTGGTGGCGGCGGCGACGCTGTTGAGGGAGGCGTTCATGATGGCCTCGGAGAAGGGCGCGTCAAAGTCCTCGTGGAATCGCGGACTGCGAGGCCCGGAGTAGTGGGAGAGGCGCCGGGGCGGCGGCATTGCGATGTGGAGGGTCGGCTTGGTAGACATGGTGGCAAGTATTCTTTTTTTTTCTTGGTGGTAGGTTGAGGTTTGCTAGTATAGAGGGGCCGGGTTCGTGATATTGGATGAGGCGCGGGGAGGACGAGGCGGCAGCGTCATATGTATAGCGGGAGCTACTGAGATGAAGGGAAGCTCGTCGAATGCAGCGCTAGATGTGGCAAGAGGGTGACACGATGAGGGTTACAGCTTTTTTTAAAGCAAAAAGCTGCCGGTCACGCAGCGACGAGCAAGTCCCTGTTGCAGGTGTGGAGTTGAAGGGTCTCTCTGCGTTCTTGATGCAACCCACCCCAGGCGTCAACGCCAAGGAAGCAAGGTGGTCAGCGCCGAACGGGCCTAGAAAGAGTTGCAATGCGGAGACTGTGGCAGTCATTAGCAAGATGCCCTATTCCCTTTTGTCGTGGCCAGGGAAGAATTGGTATAGTTGAGTGGCCAAGTGGTGGGTACAATGGCTGTAATTAGCCCAAGGTGGAAGCCGAGCAAGTCGAGACCTTCCAAGCTTTGTGTTGGAAACTTACAACCCACTGAGCGACTACTGGGAGCCGGTGGGCCACTTGGAAATTAGTTGAAAAAACGGTTCATCATTCAGTCGCTAACCCCAGAACTATTAATGGTGTTTGCCGATCGCCCTGGTCCAGGGCCAGGCCTGGTCGATAGAGTTTGAGCCTTGGCGACGACAATAGGCTAGCCAGGGGGTCAATGATGCCTAACGATTGTTGCGAGAGCGCGCCAGGCTTGAAGAGGAAGAAGAACAGAATACGAACCGAGGCGAGATTACAGTTCTCTTGGTGATACCGTTTGGCCAGCGAAATATCCTGCAATGCAGCTTGTGTCTTGCAGAGTGTGACGGCCACGACAGGCGATAGGTGCCATAGGTTGGATTGGGCTCTCCGCCCCACGGTCATTTCGGCTGAAGAGGGGGCATAGACAGAACAGACTTGACTTGAACGGGCCATGACCCCATTCGCACGTGAGCGGCCGGGCTGGCAAGCTGGCAAGCTGGCAAGCTGGCGGCGAGGCGGGCAAGGGGGGGGGGGGAAGAGACAGGGAGAGTTTGACAACGCAACAAGGCGGATAGGCTGGAATAGGGGCAGAAAGAAGGGCAAAAAAAGAACAGAAAAAACCCCAAGATCGACGGGGGCTGTGAAGATCCTGACACGAGACGGGGCCCCCAAAGCTTCCCCCCTTCCTTGCCTCCCTCTCTCCCTACTACCTACCTAGTAGTTATTTTAGCATCCATGCTCGTGGACAGGACTGGTGCACGACCATCAATTGTTTGCCCCCAGATTATACATTATCCTTGAAAATAAGTGCCGGCCGGCCTGTATGCAGAAGCACGAGTAAGGTACCGCTGATGAGAGATGAGAAGTGACCATGTGCAGCCAAGCCGACTACCGCCGGTTGCATACGACTCGTCGCGATTCGCCCCCCCTCCAATCCAATCCAATGCATCCAGTGCTCCAATCCCCAATCCACACTGTTCTGCAACCTGCCCCGCCTCCAACACAAACGCCCAGCTTTGGCCTCTGTCGCGCCAAAAACACCACGCCAGCCTCACATATTATTGCCGCACACCATCTCCACGCTGCACCCGTCGTTGTCATCCCGCACTGCATAAACGGCCTTCCAAGATTACAGAACTGCACCAATATAGCAATGCAACAATACATTTCTACTTTCGTCTGCACTCGCCTCTTCTCGCCTCTTGCTCCCGCACCATCCATCCGTAATCTCCATGTGAACAACACCCGCCCTGCTCCTTTGCCCTCACGCTCTTGCCACAGCCTGGCCGAAACATGTCGCCAAGTGGACGACAAGGCAGGCGGGCAGGTAAGAGGCACCAGCCTGCTGCCGCCACTCAGTTTCGAAAACGAACCGCCTCATACATTCGACCTCCTACACTCTGCCATCCCACCACCTGGCAGACGACGCAATGCACATCTTGCTCCGATATACTTGAAAACTTGCTCTTGCTATACACGACCATCCTCCGAGGCCATCAATTTCGGTCCAACTTGGCCTGCTGGGTTTGCTTCCAACTTTTCGTCAGCTTATTTTTATCTTTACCAGCGTTTGACCTACCCTCTCATCTCCGGTGTGTTGCCACACGCCAGGAGACTGGCGAGACGAGGCTCTGCACATCGGGATGGATACACCTCATCATCAGACGACCAGTGGTCTCCATCCTAGCAGCACAACATACCAGGGCCCCGTTCCAAGGCCTTTGAAGCCTCCTGACCCAGGATCAGAATCAGCAAGATGGCCTCTACAGACAGTTGACGACAACACAACCGGCTACCGCCATTTGCCCCCGGCCCATGCTCGGCACAAATCCTCACGCGAGTTTGATCATTTCAGCCATCACAACACCCCAGATAGAGGCCTTCCTGCTACGTATCATGCACCCCTTCGCGCAAGGCGTGGTATCGACGAACGTTCCTTCTCCAGGGGATCAACAGCCCGGAGCTTCGAGGAAGATCAATTCGCTCATGAACGCAGAATACGCTCCTACAGAGACACTACATCGGAGATTATATCACTATACGCGTCTCGAAATGCAGTGACGCGCAGCTCCGTGCTGTCTCGAAATGATGACGACGCTTCCGCAACAACGTTGCACTCAAGACACCCCTCTACTGGCCAGCGGTACATGCAGTCGAATAGCACCCATCTTCGCAACGCCTCGTGGCAAAAGTCAAGAACGCCCGGGCCTTATCCTACGCGGTTGAGACGACCTGGCACAAATATCTTGTCACCCCCACTGACAGAGGCTCGAGGCAGAGACTACAGCAGAATGATGGAGGGTGAACGTGGCCCACAGGTATGTTGGGATGTTGGATGTTGGATGTTGGGAGGTGTCGCCTCTCATTGATGACTGCTAACACCAGTACAGAAATTTACTCACAATCTTTACAAAGCTTCCCTTGCTAACAATCAAAGACGAGCCCCTCCACTGTCTCTCCGCGCTGAAATGAATAAATCCTCCAGCTCACTGCCGTCCAGATCTTCGCCAGGTCCGAACTACTACATGACAGCGTCGGGTCGCGCTAGAACGCCGAGTTCCACTGTGTCTTGGGCATCAAGACCCTCTGATCGGTATTACATGGGCTCGACCGATCAGAGCAGTAGATCTGCAAGTTTAACTTCGATCGTTGAGATGTATCAGCGGCCAATGACGTCTAGCAGCACTTGCCCAGCGATGCGGTCTGCCGGCACTCTCTACTATGATTACACCGAGGATTTTAAAGACCCAGATCCTGAGGGTGCCTGCCCACCAGATATGCCGCTCTCCCCTGTTCCGCACAGAACAGGCAGTGTCACGAAGCCAGCCATCTTGCAACAGGATATGCATCTGAAAATGCACGGTGCCCTCGATAACCACTCAATGCCCAAGCCCTCAAACGTTGGCTACAGATGCGGTTACAGCCAGACAAACAGCAGTACTGACGAGTCCTTTGATTCATATCTTCAAGGTAGTCATGATGATTCTATCGAGGAGATTGAGCGGGCCATTGCGAATGCAATCTCAAATGCAGCGGCGGATAAAATGATAGCAGCGTCAGAACATTTGAATACTTACACAGACTCCCTCCGAAACAGACGACTAGACAATCAGCCGGCCCCGCCGAATGTCACTAATATTTCACGGCGACTACCTGCCACAGAACGACAATACGGCTTGAGAACAGCGGCTCCAAACATGGAAACCAATGCTAACATCAGAAGAGCATCTCAACTGAGTCTGAATAAAAACAACATGGCCCTGGATCCAGCATTTGCAGACTTTACGTCTTTACTCTCCTCATTCGAGAGATTAGCCAAGTCTCCGTTTTCAAGACTCAGCGACGAGGATGACATTGACGAGCGACACAGCAGACGGAGCAGCAAATTATCGACCATGGAAACACTCGATGAGATGGAAGCCATGGAGAACCCGTGCCTAAAACATCATCAGCACAACGCAGCCATTGCGCGGACTAGCACGCCAGCACTCAGCACCAGCGGGTCCTTGACTGAACATCCCTTGTCATCGGGAGAGGACACAACGATTCTCACGCCCGAGCCTCTATCCGCTCGCAGGGAAAAGAGGGCTCAGAATGATCTACACCAAAGATTCATGAAAGCATTGCCGCCTCTTCCATCGGAGATGCTTACTACAGGGCCTAGCCATGCACTTGATGGCCCCGCCGACATGCAGAGTAAAAACGATTCCGCCAGCTCCCAGGTCAGGTCATTATCTCTCCGAAGTCACATTTCACGCTCAGGTAGCCCTGGTAAATTGAGGTTGCGCGTTCGAACACCGTCCTTGTCTGGAGAGACTGACCCTGCGCCTCCATCGCACAATGCCCGACGAGAACGCCGCTCTGCTGACGAATGTAGATCAACTACCAATTATAGAGCCCCACCAAAGCTAAAGTTGAAGATATCGCGAAATCAACTAGGCCAGGGACGAAGTCCTCAAACTGGATCAGTGATTCGTAACAACCGGCTGAAGCAGTGTAACTCACTGGCCGACGTGGCACAGCCACCACGCATTGATATCGAAAAGAAAACAGATAAAATCAAGGAAATTGTGAGGATCAAAGACCACAATGATGTAAATGAGCTATTAGCTACGAATATCGAGCAACGGGACAGCGCAGGTGGATCGTGCCAACCATCCGATCAGTTCAATCTTTCGTATCCCCCCACGCCTGTTGAAAACGCAGATACTGTGCTTCCACGGCGGGAGCCCTGTCGCGAATCGACAGAAGAGTTTCGCACTGTGCAATCAGAGACTGGAGAGGCGGTTGCGCGTCGCATCAAACCAAAATTTTCGTTTTTACGACTTCGGTCTCCGAACCAGGCTGCGCCAACGATGCTAACCAAACCTGCACCTGGTCCTACCTACAGCAACGGCACTGTTGAGAGGAACATGGCTGGCGCCACTGCTAGCCAATTTGATTCGACCGTAACTGAGAAGCCGGCTGGAAGTGTTTCGGCGAAGTCGGAGCGGGTGGGCAATCGAGTGAAGCGGTGGGCTTCGGATGCCAAACGCGCGGTTCGATCATATGTCAGACGTACACTGATTCGGGCTCCTAAAAGCACAACTGCATAAGTCTATCACATGTGTACTACTGGAGGGCAGTCAATTGGCAAATCCTTGCAGGGTACACGGTGGATTTATCACAGACGGTTCAGTTGCATGGGCAGGCTGTTTGTATAGTCTCGCTCGCACTAGCACGCCCAAGAGAGTAGAATTACTTTTGATAGTACAGACTCAAATTAGCAATATCATAAACTTGTTAATAATTGCTGTGCTCACTCCTGGATGGACATGCATAAGATGCGGCTCGTGGACGTGGGAGTGGCTTGGGCTGGCGGAGGTTCAAGTCCGAGGTGCCGACGACACCCACTTATAAGTAGCGATGACAGCTGAGCGGCGCAGGTTTGGATAAAGCTAGAACAAACATCTACACCTTTTTTTTTAAGGAAATTTGAATCGAGATTCTTTCTTCAGTCGTTTTCTTGGTCAACATCTGATGAGCATGGCTGAGCGAGACTATGCCACAGCGACGGGCCTCGACGTTCGCCTTGCAGCACGCGAAGGCAAGCACACAGGTCCGACGGCAGGCCTCGCGCCGGGTTTCCTACAGGCGAATCTGCTGGTCCTGCCCGCCGAGTACGCCGACGACTTTCGCAGGCTGTGCGCGCGGAACCCGGTGGCGTGTCCGCTGATCGGGGAGTCGTCCGGTCCGGGCGTCTTTGACCGGGTGACGGGCAACCCGGCGCGGCTGAGCATGACGGGTACGGCGGCGGCGGCGGGGGTGGGTGGGTTGTTGTTGTTGGACCTGCGGACGGACGCGCCGGCGTACATGGTGTACTCGGACGGGCGGCTGGTGCGGTCGCACTGCGGCGACGTGCGGGCGGAGTGGACGGCGAGGCACGTCGGGTTCCTGATCGGGTGCTCGTACAGCTTCGAGGCGGCGCTGGCGGGGGCGGGGCTGGAGCCGCGGCACGTGGTGCAGGGGCGGAACGTGGCGATGTACCGGACGACGCTGGCGGTGCTGCCGGCGGGGGTGTTTCGGGCGGCGGGGGCGGGGATGGTGGTGTCGATGCGGGTGTATAGGCGGCGGGAGGTGGAGGCGGTGCGGAGGGTGACGGCGGGGTTCGGGGCGACGCACGGGGAGCCGTTGGCGTGGGGGTGGGAGGCGCTGGGGAGGTTGGGGATCAGGGACGTGGATGAGCCGGATTGGGGGGACGCGCCGCTGACGGAGGACGGGATGCCGCTGGGGAGGAGGAGGAGGCGGTGGGAGGAGGGGGGAAAGGAGGAGGAGGAGGAGGAGGAGGAGGGGGAGGAGGAGGAGGGGGAGGAGGAGGAGGTGCCGGTGTTTTGGGGGTGTGGTGTGACGCCGCAGGAGGTGGTGATGAGGGCCGGGCTGAAAGGCGTGGTGATGGCGCATGCACCTGGTCATATGCTGGTGCTGGATGCAAAGGATGAGGATATTGTCGGCTGAGCGGGTGGTCAGAGATATTGTGGTTTTGATATTGTCCTATGATTGTATAGACCAAGCGGCTGCTATGTTGCACAGTACGTACATACGTAGCGGATATGTACAGCAGGGGACAATGGATATATATTGAGTAGCGTGTCTTTCTTGCAAATAATTTCTGCATTATTTTGAATTTGATCCGCGACAAATAAGATGTACTTGAAGCTGAGCACATTTGTGTCGCAACCAGCCAGTTGTCCGCAAGCACAAGCAGTGCCCCGCCCCCGCAACATTATTCTTAGTAGGCTGATGCGCTGAAGAACGAGGCGTTCAGCGGGCCCAGCTCAGTTCAGCCCCGCGGAGCTTTAACCTGCACCTCCCTCGGCATTCTTCAAATATCATCAAACCCCAAACATATTGACGTTGGGCCTGCGGGCCACAGACTTTTGTCCAAAGTCCATCGAAATCTGCCGCATTTGAAAGTCAATCTGCCATACCCGCGCAATGGACGAAACACAGACTCCCATGGGGGAGTCCATTCGCACCTCGTGAGTCCCACCGAATCCTCCGTTTGTTTGTTTCCAAGATGTATTACTGACACAGCAACTCGACGACAGATGCGAAAGATGCCGCCGACGCAAGGTTGTCTAAGTAATACATTTATCGTTACATAATCCAACTAATTACCCCTTGATAGATCAAGTGTGATCGCAAACGACCTTGCTCGCGTTGCGTCAAGGCCGGCACGGAATGCATCCTACAAGGCACTGGTGAAAAGCAACGGTAGATTCCCGAGCCTTCGCTTCTTCTCTCTCGACCGGCGTCTAACCAGCATCATCAAAGTCCAGTATCTAAAAGCTACGTCACCGCGCTCGAGGGCCAGATCGCGGCTCTTGAGCACGTCATTCGTCGACTCGCCCAAGCCGACAGCACGGAGCGCGATGAGATTCTCGCCCAGCTTCCCGCCCCGTCTGTCCCGGCTCCGGATGGCGCTCAAGAACCAGAAAAGACGGAGACGCCGTCTGATCCCAGCGTCGTCGCCGCGCGCCTCCGCTCCGGCCAACTACGCCGCTTGCACCCTAGTCAAGGCGCGCAATTCTTTGGCGGCACCAGCTTCCTGCAGATGCACCTATCCAGAGAATCGTCTGTGCTGGTGAGACCCGCCGCGCTTCTCAAAGCTTCGACGGCGAATGATGCACCCCACGAATTGACCATAGACCCCGCCGTCATACCTCCCATGCCTGGCTCTTCAGCCGGTCTGGTGTCGGAGTCGGATGAGGCGGCGGCGACACCTCATAGCGCTTTCCAATATGCCCCCCACGATGAGATGTCACAGAAGCTCATGGCGACCTTTTTCAAAGAGCAGTACCAGTACAGCATGATTGTTTATAGGGAATACTTCCTTCGCGACTACGATGTTGGATCCGGCAAATACTACTCGGACGTCCTCCTGTATGCCATCTGCGCGCTCGGTGCGCTGCAGTACGACGACACGCTCAACGTCTCGGAAGTCTTCGCCGGACAGGCACAGGCGCTGCTCTACGGTTCCCTTGACAACCCGGACCTCACGCTCCTGCAGGCTCTAGTCCTGCTGGGCTACCGGGAGATTGCCGTTGGGCGGACGTCCAAGGGGTGGCTGTTCTGCGGCATGGCGTTCCGCCTCGCGCACGAGATGGGGCTGCACCTGGACCCGAGCAACTGGGACAGCTTCACGGGCTTCCACCGCGACCGCGAGATCCTCCGCCGCGTTTACTGGGCCGTCTTCACCGCAGACAAGCAGCTGAGCCTCTACTTTGGCCGCCCGCCGGCGCTGTACCCGAACCAGTCGGACGTTCGCAACACGATACGCCTGCAGTACCCGCCGGACTGGCAGGGGCTGCTGGAGACGTACTTGTGCGAGAAAGTGTCGGCGACGGAGTTTGAGGACGGGGTTGCGCTCGTCGGCTCATTCATCTACCGGGCGGAGCTGTCCAAGATTATTCACGTCATGATTACGGATCTGTTCGAGAACCGCCGCGGTGACTCGGACCCGGCCGTGGTGGCAGCAAAGTCTCGCCAGATCCACGTTTCCCTCACCAAGTGGCTGTCCAGCTTGCCGGGCACTGTGCACTGGAACCAGTGGACAGTAGGCAAGGTGCCTCCCTCGGTACTCCATTTACAGTAAGTGTTGAATCTCATCGGGGAGAGGGTTCGGTACATGGTGCTCAACTAACGGCATGCTAGCATGGTATTTCACACCGTCATGATCATCCTTCACAGACCGCCATCCGACATGTTTGACAAACCTGGCATCGCCGAGAGCGAGGACGTGGAAATCTGCTACGAGTCTCTGCAAGCCATCCAGCGGTTGCTGAGGAGCTTCTCGCGCTTCTACCGGTACCGGTCGCTGCCGCTGGACTTTGTGCAGACGCTGGCGACGGCGACGGGCATCGTGCTGATGCGGCGGTACCTGCTGAAGGCGTCGTGGACGGACCCGGAGGTCGAGCGGTCCGTGTCGCTGCTCTTGGACGCCATGAACGAGATCCAGAACACGTGGCCGCCGGTGCGGGAGATTCGCGACGCGCTGGTGCAGGCGCAGCAGTGCCAACAGACGGTACTGCCGCCCGACGTGCCGTTTGCGGGCACCGACTTGATGACGGGCCTGTACGTGGACGTGGGCGACTTCCTGCCGATGTTTGACGATGGGGGGAGTGGTGGTGACGGCGGCGGCGTGGGCGATGAGGACATTGACACGCTCATCACGGATGAGTTTTTGAGCGCGCAGCTGCAGACGACGGAACCGACTCTGCAGACGTTTAACTTTAATCACCCTCCCGGCATGAGTTGAGGATGGAGGAAAGGGCCGATGACGCGTGAACATTTTATCATGTCCAAGTTTCCCGCTTAGGTAACCAGGAGTCGCATTTCATCTGATCGTCGCCGTCCACCAAGCCGGATGCAAGTACTGACTGGCGCGTCGACTGTTACTTACACCCGCATCAGCTACGGCCCTGGTATCTTCATCGTTCCTGCTTGGCCTACTTTCTCTCACTGGGCCGAAGCCGTGCTTAGCCAGCCAGCTCCTTGGTAGCAAGCCTCTTGACGATGATATATGCGTTGACTGCTGCGAGGGCGCCAGCACGGGTCACCGGCCGTTGTCGTATCCCAGAGATGAGCCCGGGCTACGCAAACTACACCCAGGGTTCCTGGGAGAAGGACTGCAGAAGGGGTGATCACGGAGACATTCCTTCTATCAACATCGGGCGTCGACTGTTGGATAAGTACAATTCTATGAGAAGCTACTAATTATTTTTAAGAAATATGATTATACTTCTAAACTGACGCCTTGTCTGGTCATGCATTGACTCTGGGCAAACGGCTGTCTAGCGTAGTCTGTCACATAATGTTTGTCGAAAGGTAGTCTACCACAAACCAGTCTTGCAGGGACCAGGTTAAATCGGGTTGTGTATTATCATCAAAAATTGAACCAGCTGAACGATCAAGTGCTCTACAGCTGGAATATCAATACTACGTGGTATGTCAAGGGATGATTGTGGCAAGCTGCATGTCTAGCGGTGTCGCCGATGCTCACACGACAAGACGCCTTTTCATGCCATGAGGGCAACTGCGATGATGAGGAGGGTGGCAATACGATGTTTTTCCCCTGTTGCTTTTTTGCGCGTTGAATTTTCCCGCAAAATTTTTGCGCGGCGATGGCTTGCAAGGGGCTGCTTTTTATAGATTTTTGTGTCATCATCATCCGTGCACCTCGGCGAAATGCTCTGGGCGTACTTGAGACCTGCAGGCCGCCTCTATGCTGTATGGAGCCTAAATCGCTCACTAACTTTGCAGGGAGGGTTGTTGTATAGATATATGAGCTCGGCACTGAGATGGGGTTGGTGGGAAGATGCGGGAGATTGAATGATCTTGCATGAGTCGGGCAAGTTGGATGACCTTGCGTGTTGGCGCCGCGCTGACGACGAGGAAGACGACGACGATGACGAAGAAAACCAGCAATTAACTAGTGAGCGGTGCCAAGTCTTTGGGCGAGGCGAAAACGGGTAGCAAAAAGGTGTACGTAGGGGCAGCCATGATTCAGATGATTCAGGTGGCGCGAGATGAGGCTGGCTTCGACAGGATGACAGCACCTGATTGATGACCTGGCAGTCTTTATCAGAACATATATTTAGATGGGTTATGGTGAGAGTATTTGTATCGTTAGTCAATGCACTTGGCGCTACGTCTCATATGTCTGCAACTACTCCATCATTGGACGGGATATGAAGGTTGTAATTCTTCCGGGGGCCATGATGATATTACCCCGCGACGAATCTGTCTCACATTGGCAAATCGGAAGTAACAGTTTGTGAGCTGGACAGTTGACAACTGGGACGAGCCCAAGAAGGCCAGGATTTGAGAATATGTCGAGCAGTCACAGTCTTGCTCGCTTGAGGACTGAGATGGGCAGTACGATGGCTGCGAGTAGACAGCGTGGGCCCTGTACGTGCAGGTGAGATAACGAAGTGAGTAGCCAATACTGGTAACTAACTAGTAGTTAGTTGACAGAGCTCAAGGCTTTCAGACTGACCGATCCCCCCATAATAGAGGCTATTAATCGAAATGATAATAATAATGGAGAGCTCGTGTTGCTGCCCGACATGGGACATGGGGCGGGTGGTGATTGCGGCACGAGCCCGTTATAGACAGGGTGCAGCATATTCGCAGTGGCAGGTCAGAGGGGAGCGGTGTGGTGGTTGACTTGGATGACGTTTTGATAGATGGGGATAGAATTCTGCGACGGCGGGCATTTTTGAGCTGTGAGAGGGGAATGTTGTCTGCTGAAGGGACTTGTTGCTAGAGATGATGATGATGGGTGATGGTGATGATGATGATGAATCCAGTGTTCCAGTGTTCCAGCGCACCGACCGTTTATTTGTACTGGTACCAGACACCAGCGACAGTGGCTCGCTGAAACTCGGACAGAGTACTCGCATTGTAGGTTACAGGTACTAGTTTAGAAGGTAGTGCGCCCTGTCCGTCAAAAACGTCACCGCCCAACGTCAACGGCAAACGGCAAATTCCCTCCTAATAATAATCAACGTCCCCTAATAATAGTCACGGTAGCACAGCCGCCAACTAATAATTATTAGAGCAGTCGAGAGCCAAGTAAACCGGTTCAGCTCCGTCAATCACAACTACCACCTGGAGCCACCCAGTAATCTTGCTTGTATCCGGCCTAATAAAGTCAGCTACCCTGGCAAGCTGGTAACGCTACGACCACCACGGATGCTGCGACGCTCGTCAGCCTTTCTCACGGCCTGCCCTTCCCTGTTTCTTGTTCCTTGTCCCTTGCCTCATGCCAAGTTCGTCCTCTACAAAAGTCTGCCCGCGAATCTCGGCGCCCCTCCATCCTCCATGTCGTCCAACGTCTAATCGGCACGTCTAATCGGCCGCGGCCTCTTCCCCTCCTCACATGGCCGTAGCCATCATGGACGAGCAAGATACAGCGACCGAATTGCCGCCCTCCACGTCTCCTCCGCTCAAGCCCGAGCCTCATTTCCCCGCTGCCGTTGCGGCCGTCGTCTGCAGCAAGACCTCGTCCTCGTCCCCCTTTGAGAAGCTCCCTGACGAAATCATTGAGCAGTACGTGGCCCAGAACCCGACAACTCACCCACCCCCCCTCACTAACCCACCCTTCTCCCTCGTCCAGAATCCTCCGCGTCGCCGACCCCGACAGCTTCGCCTCTCTCCTCGTCCTAAACCGCCAGGCTCGCCGCGTCTCCCAACAGGCCGACCTCTACGCCAGCCAACTCCAACGATGCGCCTCCTACGCCACCGCGCATCCCGCCTTTGCCAACCTTGGTGATGACGACCTGCCGCGTTTCCGTCGGCTCTTTGCCCGCGAGGTCAAGCGCAACCTCTTCAACGCCTACAACCGTCCCTCAGAGACCCTCGTCAAGCTCGTATCCAACTCCAACAGCTCCTCCTCCTGCCCCGGCGGCGAGGGCATGCAGTTCAGCGCCTCTTCCAAAGGCCACCATCTCCTCGCCTACAACTCGGCTCGAATCTACGTCCTCGGCGTCCAGGGCCCCGATCTCCAGGTCAAGCGCGAACTCAAGATCCAGCGCCGGCCCGTCTCCGCTACCATCACTGATGATGCCTCCACACTAGTCGTCCTCTCGACCGAGATGCAGGTCAACCTCTGGGATCTTCAGCAAAGGCCTCCAAAGAGAAAACACGCCATCATCCTCGACAAGAACCCTCGTACCATCGCCGTCTCCTCGTGTGGCGCCGTCATGGCCGCCGCTTACGATACCGGAATCGAAGTCTCCTCATTACACCCAAATGCCATGTCTACCCAGCGCCGCGAAGTCAAATGCGATCCTGTCGATAGCCTCGCCTTTTCCTTTGACGGAACGCAGATTCTTGGCACCACGACGCACTCGAAGCCTCCAAACACCGTCGTCTTGACTGCTCCATACTATGACCCCAGCACCCTCGCCGACCAGGACAATCTCAGCGCCATGTGGACAACTTCGATTCTTTTCCCCAACACTAGCCATGACTGCAGCCATGCTGTGCTCTTACAGAATGGCACCAAAGAAGAGGCCTTCTGGGCCTTTACCTACGACCCTAGCTTCGAAACGTTTCGCGCTATTCGCATTGACGACCTCCGCAACGGCACCACGTACTTTACAGGCCCTGTCCCACAACCATCGTCGCAACACAAACTACTACCGAGCACACTGCCGGCTGCCGCCTACCATGGCCAACTTGTCGCGGCCGGCTTCCATGACAGCCAGGTTTGGGTGTATGGCGTGCCTGAGGATTTGGATGCTGTTCCAGAACCTCACTTGACTGTCTCTGATGTCCCCTCCATCCACGCGAAGAGGAGTAGCCAACACAGCAATATTATTTCGCGGCATGACTCCCCTCGTGGACAAGACGAAAATACCAGGGTGCCTCAGTGGCAGCTTCTATGTGACAAACTTCGCAATAACTTTATTGCAGGTCGAAAGGTAGCCGAGCTGACCGCCATCAGCACCGTCAAATGGGTAGAAGGATTTTCCGCTTCGTCAGCCAAGGATCGCCTGCTCGTGACATCGCGAGGGATATCATCAAACAGGCTCGTTACTGATGAGGAAGACATTGACTTTGTCGATGGTGGTCGGGTGTGTATCCTCGACTTTGAGTACGGACCAAGAAGCGGATCGAAGCGCGAGGTTGTCATCGATGTGGGAACAAAGGACGCCGAGATCTTGCAAGAGGAACAGCGCGATATTGAGACCGAAGTGGCCATTGTGCGCCGCCGAACCGTAGTGCAGAATCGTTCCGGCCGCAATCAGTTGCTTCGTGCCGCCACCGCGGCAAACCAGAATCCCCTTCCACCAGTGCTGCGGAGACAATCCCCCGAGCATGATGATCCGCTCGTGCCGAGAAAGGTCGGTGTCAACCCAGCCCGCAGAACTGATGGAGACCAAGAATCCATTGCTTCGGTGGATGAGATGGAGGCCTTGGATGCACCATATTCACATGCAAGCCCTCGTTCCACGACAACCCTGCGCCGTGCCGCAACTGCCGCTGCAGTGAACCGTCGACTTAACCCACGCACGGCTAACGGTCAGAGAGTCGTGTATCGCCGCGCTGACGGCCGAGGCGAATTGCCACACGAAAGTGATGCCGATAACTGGGTTCCTCCGCCACCTCCTTATCAACCGGATGATCCAGGCACTCTGCCTGCGTTCCTCCGGCGGCCAGCAGTTGCACCATTACCGTCACCTGTACGACCTTTTACTGCTGTTACGCCAACGCAAACTCAAGCGTGGCCGGGGCAATTTGTTCCCCGCGCCCAACAAGTACAAATGGACGGGACCAGCGTCCCTTTTCGCCAACGAACTGCAAGCGACGAAACCACGTATAGCAGCAGCAGGCAGCGATTCGAGGAAATCCCACGTCCCATCTCGACGCCCTCAGTCATGCCGCGTGTGGCTGAACCAAGAACAGACGATTTGTACGGAGTCTCCCCGTCGGCCTCGCCTGCTCCGGAGAGCCAGGCCGTGGCAGAGGAGGCACGAGGAGCGCCCATCTTGCCATATATGCGTCACTCTGAAGCAGGGAGGAGTGCAAGGACGACCCCCGCAACCGGCGAATTTTCAGACGCAGTTGAGCATATCCAATCCCAAGAAGGACAAGGCAACAATTCGATCCTATCGGTTACCATTCCATCGGGGCAGCTGTCTCCGGTAGCTGATGCGCCGTCGCATAATCGGAGGATTTCAAACGCGCAGACCTGGCCGCGCATATCCCCAATACAGCCGCAGCAAGCGCCTCCACCCATCCCGCACAGCATCGCAATGTACTCGGCACCAGCTACAGGCATAACGATGGCCGACATGGCATCCGGCTCGCTGCCGCCGCCGCCCAGTAGTGACCAGATCAGCCGCCTCAATAAGAGGATAAGCATGGGTGCTCCGCGCCGTCTTTCGGGTGGAATTCTTAATCAGTGGTCTGCCTCCGGAAGTAGATCCAGCCTAGTGGAGCCAACACCGACCAAGCATCATACTTTCGAGCATGACTTGACGTCTGACGTGCCGCTCGTCAATCCCGACGAAGACCAGCCTCTCATCATAAGCACTCCCGCGGGTGTAAGCGGTGCGTTTGATTCACCAGGAGAGACGCAGATCTTGGCGCCAGTGCCTCGCCGTCCTCGGAAAAACATCCCTTTCAATCCGGAGCAGCCGACCCAGCCGGTGCAGGCTCTCTTCCCGGCGCTGCCTGGCAACAGCGGCGCGACCGAGGCCAAACCAAAGGCGCGCCACCTGCCCGCGTGGCTGTCCGCGCCACCTCCAGGCTCGACGAATAGATCGCCGATGCGCGTCAGCCGGAGGCCCAGCAGGGCGGAGAGGGGAGCGGCGAAGAACATGCTCGACGCGAGGAAGCGTGGGTGGCGGCCCAAGTCGAAAAAGGCAGCGCAACCGGAGCCGCCATCGCTCAGCGCGGAAGACTCGGGCTGGACGGATGTCCCGCCGCAGCCGGCCCCAAAGGATCACAAGAAGTGCGTGATTATGTAGATTTGGGCGCTTGTTGATGGTTCTTTGTTTTGTCTGTTTGCTCGTCTTTGAGCACGTAGAAGAAGCAAGTTTGTATTTGTGCAGGGGCTGGGTCAATCTTTTTGCAAAATCGATTCAAGCGATATTTGTTTTTCATCTACTCGGACTATATTTCCATTGTTTGTTGCATTGACGTTTTAGCTTTTTGATACTTGAGCTACATCTGCTCTTTGTTGCATACGTACACCGTCTTGACGGAGGTTACAAGGTTGTTACAAGTCATCATCATGGATAGAGTCTGAAGCGAGCGGGTGGGTATACATAGCCGCATAATGAAGTTGACATGCTTTTTTGATATTTTTTCTTAATCGTAGAATGTCTGAAGAATCTAAATAAGACCTAAAGATGGAAATACTGCGAGTTCTATATGAATGATTCGTGTCTGCATCCGCATCCCTCAGCCAGAACGGCAGATCAAATTAACAAGGGACAAATTAAGAAAAAACAGGGTAGTACCGAGAGACTCCGACGCCTAGAACAGAACAATAAACTAAAGAGAATAAGATATATGGGGTAGATGGGTACTGTTTCCCTCCCATATATATGTCTATAGGAATTCTCAACATTGTGAGAGAAGGATTGAGATGGTGCGAGAATGTCAATCGCGGGGTTGTTGTTGTTGTTGTTGTTGTTGTTGTTGATTAATCCCCTCTTGGCCGTCTTCACACCTTTCCCCCTCCTTCCTTCACATATGCGGCGCCCTATCCGGCATCGGCACGTAGTTCTTCTCCCCGCGATGAATCGGCCCCAAGCCGGCATCCTGCATCATGCTCGAAAAGGTCGTATCCCGGGGCCTGCCGCCGCCGCCGCCGCCCGCCAGCGGCGGCACCGAAGCATACCGATCCGACAACACATCGCTGTCCTGCCTTTGGCGGCCCTCCGCCTCCTCGTCGTACCCGTACCCGTTCACGTGCTGCGGCTCCACGTTGCGCGAGACGACGCGCTGGCCCGCGGCGCCGCCGCGGACCGGCGCGACCAGCCCGCGGCTGACCTCGCCCGTCTTGGCGTACGCCTCGTCGTCGGCCTCGCCGTCCACCCAGTGGCGCCCGTCAAAGTCGTAGCACGACCCCGGCGACGCGAGCCCGCGGCCCGGCGACGATGCGCCCGCCGCCGCCGCCGCCGGCGACGCCAGCGGCGGCGACATGAACGGGTTCAGCACCGAGAGGCCGAAGCCGCCATACCCACCACCGCTGGCGCTCACCGGGTCGTCGAGCTGGGGCGGGCGTTGCTGGTGGTGGTGGTGGTTGTTGTGGGTGAGGTTTCGGGTGGGGGGCGACGGCGGGGAAGAAGACGCAGACGGCTTCTCTTCCCAGCGGCTGTTGACGGGCCGCTGGCTGATGGAGGAGGCGGCCGAGGGGCTGCTGGCCTTGAGCATGAAGTCGGTGCGGAAGCTGTCGTTGTCGATGATGGGCTCGGAGATTTGGAAGCCGCGGGCGCGGACGCTCGAGGAGTCGTGCTTTTCGCGCGTCAAGCCAAAGGAGGACGACGAGGAGGAGGTGGAGGCGTCGTCGTCGTTGGGTTGCTGCTGCTTCCGGCGGCGCCGGCGAAGGCACAGGATGCCGATGGCGGCGCCGATGACGAGCACGCCGGCGCCGCCGACAGCGCCGCCGATGATGGAGGTGGCCTTGGACGTTGCGCCGGCTCCGGCAGCGGCGGCGGCGGTTTCGCTCGGGTTGGGGGCGGTGGTGGCAGTGGCGGTGGCGGACTGGACCTGAAGGGTGGATGCGGCAGGAGCCGGGCCTGCAGAAGACGGAGACGAAGAAGAAGAAGGCTCTGCCGGCTTGGTTGTTGGGGGCGGCGTCGGCTTCGTGGTCGTGGTCGTGGTCGTCGACGAGGCGGCTCTGCTGCTGCTGCTTTCGCTGGTTCTCGTCGCGGTCTTCGAGGAGGCCAGGTCGGCGAGCTCGGTGGGGGACTTGGACTGGTCGGCGTCGCGGAGGCACTGGCCGGCGTCGCAGGTGTAGCCAAAGGGGCAGCAGCCGTTTTCGCAGACGGCGAGGTCGAGGCTGAAGACGGTGGTGAAGACAGGGGCGGTCGGGTGGGCGGAGGGGTCCTGCAGGCGCACGTCGCAGGCGATGGGCTCGATGCGGGAGCAGTCGTTGCCCAAGGGGCAGCAGATGGCGGTGGTGTTGGCGGCGAGGCCCATGCAGGTGGTGCTGGACGAGCAGCAAAAGGACCCGAGCAGGCTGGGGGGACAGGCGCGGTAGTCCTTGGGGCAGATGTAGTCCTCGGCCGAGGCGCGGAGGTCGAGGAGGTCCTGGGGGAGGGCGGTGGTGGTGGTGATGGTGGTGCTCGCGGCTAATAGCGCGAGTATGGCTCGCCGTCTGTGTATCATGGTGGATGTGGTTCTTTGATGATCCAGGTGAGTGACGAGAGAGAGAGAGAGAGAGATAGCGTTGCTGGTGATAGTGATGGTGATGGTCTGATCGATCGTTTCCAGGTATGTAACTGAGTATTGCGGGAGGGAGATTAGGCGGCGGGTAGAATTCGCTTTGTAGATGGTCTGTCTACTTTAATAATGTGTGGATGCCACGGGCCGGCCGCAGATTCCGACAAGCAGAGAAGGGCAGACAGAGATGGACGATGGGCGATGGGCGAAGAGAAGAATGGGAGTGGCAGTGAATGAGTCGGGAATTGGAGCGATATTCAAGATCTGGGGTGGGCGCGTAAAGTGCAGCAACACAAAGTAGCATGCGTCTATATGCCGGCGGGAGCAGAAATGAAGAAAGATTATGCAGGTATATGTTTGTGTGTTGCGTGTGTGTGTGTGTGGTTCACAGCGTGCGTGGCCTTGTAAGAGGGTAAGACAAAGGAAAAGGTGAGCTTGTGATGTGTGATGGGAAGGGGAAACGACCAAGGATAGATGGATGGGATGGAGGATATGATTGTATGGGATAAAGAACAGATGGTTAGGAGGGAGAGGGCTCTGCAAAGGAAAAGAAAGAAAAGTAAAGAAAACAGGGCAGGTGGATGAGAATGGCCTCAGTGAAACATGGCATGGCGATTTGGGTGGACGTGGGATAGTACTCGGAAGCGCCCAAATGCCGACGCGGGCCGGACACGAGGATTACGGTGGACGAAGGTACAGACAGACAAGATTATAGAAGCAAGGGTCAGTTGGGGAGCAGGAGAGGGAGAGGGCCAGACGAGAGGTCAGCAAGGACCGCTTGGAGCGAGCGTAGCTTGGGAACTGGGTCTCATGCTCTTTTGCCTTGACTAGTGGTATTAAATTCTCCAAAAATTACGAGCAAAGACGGGCTTGAGTGGTAGTGACAAGGCAGCAGGTCTTGCTCTCGATGGGCTGGTGAGTGATGCGGCGCAGCACGTTACAACAAGCGCGACGTATAAGTGAATCAAGAGGCGGACAGCAGCCCGTTGGAGGAGAAGGGGGGGTTAGGGTTCCACAGGTCAAATATAGATGCTTGCCAGGGTAGGACAGAGGGGGCTAGCATCGACGATTTAATAATTAGATGAAAAAAGGTAAGCGATTGGGAGTGTTTTGGGTTTGCCGCCGAGGCGGGCCAGGGGAGGAGGTGAAGAAGGTTCAAGGAGGTTGAAGATGTCGCAGCTTTGGCCGATTTGGGCAGCCTGGAGGGCTGTGATTGGCTGGAGAGGGGGAGGGCTGGGGCGGTGCGGCATGTGATTGGATGGGGGAGTGTGTGGCGGTGCAGTTGAGCCACAGCGGACGAGAGGGAAAGCGGAATGAAGGGGTTCAAAAAAGGACGAGAGGGAAAAGGTGAGAGGAAGAAGAGGAGGAGGAGAGAAAAAATATAGAAGAAATGGAAATCTTTTCTTCGTCATCTCCATGACTGTTTTCATGAATGGAGAACCAGGCCTCTGCCCCCTGTCCCTGTTGGTCAGCCCCGTGTTCAGCTGCTGCCCGCCACAAGGACTTGGGCGCTAATACAGCACTGATTTGATACACGCAGTGGGCAGCCCTGAAGCCCTGAAGCACGCGCTGAAGCCCTGAAGTAGGCCCTGAAGCCCAGTGGCCCAGCAGGCCCTGAAGCAAGCCCTGTAATTCCTACTGGATTATCAGGTGGCCCCTGCGACAGCCCGCTACAAGGCCTCACTCGGCAGGCGCCCGACAAGGCGGGATGGGTTGACAGATGACAGATGATGGACGAGAGTAAGAGCAGTCGCATCTAGTCAAAACTCAAGACCAAGGGATGGCGATGGAGCTTGGCAATTGAGAGTCCGTAACAAAGGAGCAGCAGGCGGCAAGTGAAATCAGAATGCCCTGTCTCGCCTTGCATCCCACAAGCGACAAGCAAGACAAGAGAAAGAAAGAAAGAAAGAAAGGAGGGGGGAGACGAGAGACTGAGACTGGGAGAAAAAAGTGTTACCAAGACGTACGTACCCCGGATAGCCTCTACTGGTAAAGACGACAAGACAGAGACAAGACAGAGAGACATGCCTCCTGGGAAGAAGAAAGGATGAATGTTGACAAAAGCCGCTGTACACGCCCCCCTCTCCTCTGTTTCTCGTTGTCCGTCCGAAACCAGTATACCGAAGCGTATTTGTCTCGAAGGGAATTGAGAGGGCGAGAAGAGACAAAAAAAAAACGACGTTACGGCGCGTCCTTATTGTCTCGCATTCAGCTCAAGCACAAGGAATGGGGAGGAGAAGTTCCGGTTATCGGAAACACCAAGATTGGAGAGACAAAAAAAAAAATGTGCGACCTGCATAATTCTTCTTCTCTTTTTTGACCGACTTTTTGGCAAGCTGAGAAAGTTTGTAGAAAAACACAGCAACAACAACCTCTTTGTCCTGAACAAAACGGGAGCCCGGGCGATGTTTTGCCTGCAAACTTGACTCAAAGAGACAAATCAACGAACCGCCCCCCCCCCCCTCCTCTCAACAAAAAGCCTCACTTCCCAGCCACCTTTCCTTTTTTTTTTTTTTTTCCTCTCTCTCTCTCTTCCTTGCTCATGCAGCTCGGGGGATGGTCGCTGAAAGGAGAAAGGGGGAGGGAATGACGGGCCGCGATTGGGCATCAACATCCCCCAATCCAATCCCAGGTTTCTGTATATTGAAAAACATCATGGCCTTTGTACAGTGCGGAGAGGAGGATAATCCCTCCTTCTGCACACTCCCCTCCCCCCCCTCCCCTCCTGTTTCTCCTTTGGTGCAGATCGCGGGGTGGAAAAAAGGTCATCCATCGTCTTGCTCGATTGGGATTCCCTACCCTGTACCTGCATGCATGTCTATCACTACAAAAACTCATACAACAGGGGGGGGGGGGGGGGGGGGGGGGGGGGGGGGGGGGGGGGGGGGGGGGGGGGGGGGGGGGGGGGGGGGGGGGGGGGGGGGGGGGGGGGGGGGGGGGGGGGGGGGGGGGGGGGGGGGGGGGGGGG